>CM017440.1:46733415-46754258 GCA_007726485.1 Eragrostis curvula
GGGGTTGATGCACAGATCTGAGGTTTCTTTTGACAAGAGTAGTTCAAGGTGTTTCCAAAATTTTCGAAAATCTCTTCCTCGAACTCAAATGGGAACTCAAGAGGTTCATCTTCCTCTATCATGGTTCTTATGTTAGATGAGAACTCGGGTGTCGTCTCTACCAATGTAGGCACCAATTGTTGTGTTTCTTGCGCAACGAGTTCCTCATCTATTGACTCCGGCTCAACTCGTAAATCAGCGGAAAAAGGCGTGTTTTCCACAATTCGATCCAAAAGTTCGTGTGCTTCCGCTATGGTCTTATGAGAAAAAGATCCACCAGCGGCCGTGTCAAGATAAAGTGCGGTATCGCTGCTCAATCCCGAATAAAAATGTTGCAATAAAACTAGTTCGGGGAGCAACAATTCTGGTCCAGAGTCTGTTAATGAACAGAATCTGATCCAAGATGCACTTAAAGTTTCCTCCTCTTCTTGACGAAAGTTAATTATTTCCGCTCGTAGAGAAGTAATACGAGATACGGGGAAGAATGCTAGACAAAATTTGTCTCGCAATTCTTTCCAATCACCGTTTACTCTCTTAGCAGTGTAAATGTACCATTGCCTCGCCTTCTCATTGAGAGAGAAGGGAAACAATTTCCATTTCAATGTTTCTTGTGTCATGCCATGGATCGATCGGCATGAACACAAATGCTCAAACTCTCGCAAGTGTTCATAAGGATTTTCATGTTTAAAACCCGAAAAGGATAAACCTCTTATCATCAAAATGTAATCGGGGAAAAACTCATAGCCAGATGAAGAAATAGGTTGTGATGATGATGGTGGCTCTAAGAGCTCGCCCCGTGGAGTAGAGAATGATTGGATGGTGGGTTGTGACTCCATGAAATGTTTTTTTTTTTTGTGAGTTTTTTTTTTTAATTTAAGGGAAATAAAAACAGAACGGTAAGTAAGATAGATTACGAGGGCAAACTTAATTTGCAATAGAGATATCAACCGTTCCCCGGCAACGGCGCCAGAAATGCTTGTTGGTATTTCTTACGTCACAGATAAATCCGCAAGCGCACGGAATACCGTTGTAGCACTTCACCCGGGAGTATTCCAAGGTATCGTATTTGTTTTCCCCAAGGAACGGAGTTATTCTACCGCAAGGCAAGTTTTACCCAAGGACAACCAAGACAACTAGCAGCTTAGGATTGAGAGGGTGATTATTATCTAGATATTTCTAAGGTTAGACGAATTCAGGTTCTACTCGTCTACTTCGAGCACCGGCTTAGGCTTTGGTCTGCCAAGCCACTCCGGCTAATAGCTCTACTATGTACCCGAACGTGGAGGGTTCCTTTGGATGGACAGGGCTGTCACTTCCTGCCACCTACCTCTACAAACCGTGGAGCACACAGCGGTCAAAGGCGACCTCCAGCCTAGACACCACGTCTATGCTATCGATCACTACTCTAGCCCCGGCCTGATACTGATTCAGAGAACTAGAGCACTCCTTGCGGAGCGACGATCCCGTTGAACGAGTATAACAAGAATTATGCCTAGACGAATGATAAAGCTCAATAGATAGATAATCACCACGTATAATCACTAGAAGTGTTTACACGCCAAGGTAAAAGAATAGGAACTAAACCTCCAATGAAAAGGGGAGGAGAACTCCTATCTCTTCCTTGCCCTCTCTCCTATTCTACTAATATACAAGAGGCTTTCGGCCTGTGGATTGGAAATGAGGAGAGTCTTGTGTCTTGTGGTGTGTTGTTGTGTTGAGAGGGGGGGTACCCCTTTATTTATAGCCTTGGAAGGTCGGCAACTTTGAGGCGGTTCCCGAGGTCGGTGACAATTAATGCAGTGGGAACCGACCTCCAGAGGTCGGTTGTGAACCGCCATAAAAAGATGGGCCAGGGGGGCCTCCCTGTCAGGTCGGCCGACCTGGCCAGGGGGGGTCGGCCGACCTGGCCTGGGCCCCACTGGGCCTCATCTTCCTCTGGCTTCCTCCCTTGGCTGTGTACAGGCCCAATCCACTTGCATTATTTGATCTTGACACTTGATTCTGTGGTTTTGGGCTTTTGGACTAAGTTCTTTAGTCCGGGAAAATCTGTTGATTGCAAAAGTTCATGCTTGGAGCCTGTTTTCCCTTGTTTTTATACGAATTGCACCTGCACTCATAATTTCACCAAGACTAGTGGAATTTGTTAGAAATAAGCCCTATGTCTACCCTTGGTGATGGTGTTAGGTCCAAAAAAGGTGCATAAAGTTGACGGTAAAAATGGGTCGTAAGGACCGTCAACAGCTGCGTAGTAAACCATTGGACTCGCCAAATTAAAAAGTTTACATAAACCTCGTTCCCTTGCACAACCCAAATGCAGGGTTTACGCACACAACATGTCGTGACCGATGTAAGAAACATCATTAAAGCCCGAGTCGGTAATCGATGCGTGAGAAATGTAAGACAAAACATGACCACCGGAGGATGTTTTCATTGCAAAGGTTTGACCTCATTAGCAGCGAAGCCGTGCCCCACTGACGTGAGGTTAATAGGTTACTTTGTTACACAGAGAACATTGGCGTACATGGGATCATCGCATAGTAAACTGAATTTATGGCACTAGTTTCGTTCAATACAAATGAAAATGTACTGTCTGTAAAATAGACAACCTTTTCCCCTGTTGTGGGCGAGGACTACATACGTAAACAGTCATTCAATGACTATTTTTTTTCCTTGGACTACAACGAATTTTCTTCGTGCCTTGCATTGACTGGTTTGATCTGTTGTCATTGTCCCATTGGTTTGTCTGCTCTTTACTGGGGCGCCCACGCTTCTTTTGAGGGGACGATGGTGGAGTTGACATTATTGGATCCTCCATCATCGCCTGCCGATTATGATTCATTTGAGATCGCGTCCTCTTGTTCGTGTTATTCACCGATTGATTTGGCTGGTCTTTCCTATGGCGTCTACTACTCTGGTCTAGAATCTTGGTTGTTTGAGATCGCGTTCTCTTTGCAACTGCTTCTACACGCGTGGCCTTTCTATTTTCTTGGAAGTAAGAGGGTTTGTCTTGTTTCTCATTCATCAAAGCCCCACCACCGTGAATAGGTCCCTGGGCAGACAGGACGATAAGTACAGGTACATCACACTGCAAATAGATATGTATTTCGAATATATGTGGATATATGCACCAACCGTAAAGGCTTCACAGTTCTGTTGGTTTTTGGTGATCCGGGTGTGTTCGGAGCGCAGCAACCTGCAGCATAGCTTCTTCCTGAACACATTCATTTCATCCTAACATATATTGAGATAATTTCGTCAAAAAAAGCATAAATTGATATATTAGTATTTATGCATGCTAAACACACAGGTCTTATGTCGCTAACCTATATGATCTTCTATATATAAGTCAGTGATCAAAGACCGAAATTTCTGACTAAGAACTAGCTAAAATAACGATAACTTGAAACGGAGGGTATATAGTCATGTCCGTTGGCAATGGAGCAGCACATATACGTACCAGCGTGAAGGACTCATTTAGCGTACTCCCATTCTAGTGCATCATGTATTTAATGACGTAGACGCCGCATAACGAGCTAGCAATGTACATGATTCATCAAACAACTGATAAATGGCACAAATACATTCTAATGCAGGGACGAAATTACTCACTTGTCTTCCGGTCTTGGTATGTCCCTGATATGAGCCGTTGGCCATTTTTTAACATTAATCTCACCGTTGCTTCGTTTAGTTTGATGAATGTGAGCTTTAATGCAACTATGAACTGCTTTTATCTGCGGCACAGACGCTACAAAGTTAAATTAGGTTCGACCAGTTGTATATAGACGAAATTTGCATGTACTCACCCAAGACATTTCCTTCACGTAATCCCAGTCTAGTTTATCCCGTAACGGGTATAGGTCTTGCACTCGCTTTTTGGTAATATTGAACACAAGAAGAGCCCAGTGTTTATCTCTGACTTGGACAGGAATATAAACCTGTTATAAGGGTTAGTGATGTTACTACAGTATGTACTAGTGGACAACGTTTAGGTGAAAAGGTAGTCAAGATGGCACTGGGAATGCACCATATCTCGTGTAAGGAAGTATTCTCCGGTGTCAGCCAACCGCTTCTTATTACTTATCGTCAAAGCCTCTTTTTTGTTGACGATCATTAGAACATCTTTGAACTTACTGGTGTCAATGTATCCCACCCTTTGATTTGCTATGCTGGATACAAATGCATAGGCATGGATTACCTGGGACAATTCATGATAAATTGATTTGTGAGTAGAGTCACCATATAACCATGGAAATAAACATGATCATGGAAAATAAAAGTAAACAAAGGCCACTCACAGCACCAAACAACCGATGGTCATCACCAGAGGTCGAATCTTCACTACAAGTGGCATCAGACAACAGACATTTCACTGGAATATTTACACCATTGATAGTCATGTCAATATCATTTTTATCACGTCCCATGACCAAGTTTGAGTAAGCCTCTTCGTCCGCCACAGTCAACCTATAGTCATCATCGTCTACACGGCAATAAGTTGTTCTGCTGTGCATGTTCGCCGTTGCCGGAGGCATTCCGTGCGCTCTCATATTCTCCTAATTAAAACTGTTCTCATTATTTTTAAGATGACACGCATACATAGAGCAATATTATTGTGATAATTCTATTGAAATATGGCCGTAATAAGAATGTTACCTGGCAATAGTATTCGTTATTTCGACCTATGCTTGAGTTGGGGTTGTAGCCAAACAGACTAAACAGTTGCAAATGTTGGGAAGATAGCTGCGATCCAAGTCAAGGGACGAACCGCAACCAGAAGACACACGCGAAGGAGGATGTAATGTTGGGAACTACACCGAAGCCACTCTGACCCACGCGAAGGTCAACAGCCACCAAACTAAGAGCCATGCTAAAGTAGCCAATGGCATACATGTAAATATAATCATCTCGCCCCCTATAAATATAGAGGGAGATGATCCTGTAATGACATCTGGTTTTGGGGCCTCGAGCCAAGGACGGAATCATTTGCACCGCACTCGATCTTCTCAACACTCTAAACACCTTCGCCCGGCATCGCGGGTAAAGGAGGGCTTCGCACGTCTGATAACAGGGAACCTGAATGAGAACGTCCTCGTCCGGCTTCGCGGACAAGAAAGGAGGGCTTCGCATCATCCGACAGACGATGATATCCACCCAGGAGGGCTTCGCAGGGTAATCCGAAGGCATTAGAACCCATCGAAGGCTTCGGGCGAGCCAGATTTCATCAACACACCGTTGGAGGGCTTCGACACGTCACCCATAGACCTTCGATCCCCCAACATTTGGCGCCGACCGCGGGTTGAACCCACGACCACAATCAGCATGACAAAAACAAAGTCATCACAACAAACCCACGACTGCACAACGCGAAGCGAAGCTTTCTGCAATGACAAAATCTCATGGATGAAGCCTCTTATACATATGTTATATCATATCTGATGTATTTTCTCTTTTACATATGTTGCATATTAATCTTCGTTCCTTTTTTGACTCTTTCACAGAGAAGCCTCCTCCAATATTACGAAGCCTTCACCAAGATGACGAAACCTTCTCCAAGATGATAACACC
The DNA here is from genome assembly GCA_007726485.1 of Eragrostis curvula. NCBI lineage: Eukaryota > Viridiplantae > Streptophyta > Magnoliopsida > Poales > Poaceae > Eragrostis > Eragrostis curvula. The sequence goes on from CM017440.1 coordinate 46,739,020, forward strand.
GAAGGCTATCTACAAACAGAGAAATCGAAGCAAAAAACAAGGGATTCACAACAAGTTGCAGAAACGAAGAGAATCTTGGAAAAGAAGAAGAGTATAACAAGACACACAAAGCGAAAGGCATTCTTTTCATTCAGCACGAAGTTACAGAAGTACAGATCAAAGCCGAAGACTAATCAGAAATATTCGAAGCTAAGAGTGCAAAGATATAAACACCTACTTCTTCGACTTACTACGAGTTCGACTAGCCACCCCGACTGGCGGCGAAGGCCTAGCTTGACGACCTTCGGAGCCTTCGTCATCACTAATGATAATAACATTAGGAGGAACGACAGCAAGAGGAACCGGTTGCGGCGGAACTTCGACAATAGCATTTCTCCCAGTCAATCGATCAAGCTCGTCGAAGTGATCCACAAGATCTTGAGGAAGAGCGTCTCCGCGTTTGTAACCATGACGCGTCAGATCCTTCACTATGCCTCGAGGAAGTCGATCCCACAAGGCCTCCATGGAGTAAAGAAGACTGAAGAAATTGAAAAAGAAGACAGAGACACCTCGTGTATATATACACCAAGGAAGAACATTCCAGACGCCTACAAAAAATATCTCCCCTTTTTTCTAAAAAGAATGGAACCTTGTCGCATTACAAGACATGATGACGAATACCTGCTCTAAAAGCAGACGCTTTGAATTCGCCGACAAAAGGCAGAAAAACACGTTTACCTTCGAACGAACATCATCGAAGCAGAGTTTCTAAAATAAAAAAATTAAAAAAAAAAAACTCGTCGCATAACAAGACAAGATGACGAGTACCTGCCTTAAAAGTAGACGGTTCGGATTTGCCTTTTAAAGGCAGAAAAATCGCATCCACCTTCGAAAAGAGAATCATCGAAGCCAAGTTCTTAAGAAGACAAAACCTTGTCACGATACAGGACAAGAGGGAAGGAATTCAATTTAAAAACATAAATTCGCCAAAAAGGCAGGAAAAATGTTTTCGTCTTCGCAAAAACTGCGAAGCGACAATCAAAGGCATAAGAGCCGAAACGGTAATTTTTCGTCAGAAGCAAAATTACCATCTAAGGGCTAAGAGAAAGCCAACCAAAAAGGTCTTCGACCAGAAAAGCGAAGCCAACATTGAAAAAAAAGGGGGCTCAAAGAGTCATCATAAAAACTCATAAAGGAACCCGCAAAAATAACGAAGGCATCATCCTCCAAAAAGGCTAAATAAGCCAAAAAGGAGAGCACGACGAACAAAAGTATACCTTCGCATACAGCGAAGACAGAAATAGAAAAACAAGACATACTCAGGCTTGCTTCGTCAAAAGCAGACGAAGGCCAATGAAGTTACGAAGCAACCCATAGCATCTAGTCATCGTCATCGATTTTGATGTCGACCCCAAATTACCATCTGACGTCATCGATGATTTGACGCCTGAGTTCGGTGCCCCATTCTTGACTTCGTGAGAAGTAGTTTGACGACTGGCAGACGATTTGTCAACGTCCACATGTTCTGCTGCTGCTTCCTGGTGGATGAGTCTTCAGGAGTAATAGATTGATTACCGGCGAATGATTTCTCGACGATGACAGGTACTGCTTCTGCTTTCCCGGCGGAGGCGCCTGTTCCGCCACAAACATCAGGACGTTCCTTTTCTCCCACGGTCGACATGACTATGGTTCTTTCTTTGGTTCTTCTTGGTAGTATTTGAGGATCAGGCGGTAGCCACCATCTGTGAAAATGGAGGAGGAATGTAAACCAACGAGAGAGAGAGAGAGAGAGAGAGAGAGAGAGAGAGAGACAGACAGAGAGAGAGAGAGAGGTTTTGGTACGCGTATCAGTAACCGCAGGTTATCAGGAATAAGGGGACCCACTGATTGATCATGGAAATGCCGGGATTGCCGCTGCAAACCGTCCCTCACGCGCGTAGTCCGTCCTTTTTCTGTTGATTTACTTAGACGTAAACAAGGAAGGAGGCACGGATGCAATCTGTATTCCTCCACCAAAGATGCCGAAAGCATGGAACGTAATCCACACGATCAAATAAGTATCGCTAGTATCTGCGCCATGATATGGCATTCCGCATTCGAAAAATAATAAATATAAAGCTATAGCGCAAGCTTGGCAGACTGGTTACACTACTAAGAACATGGTTTATACTAGGGTACATGATCCTCTCTTTTCCTGATTTGTTGGGATACGGCTAACAGTTCGCGAATCTAGATATTGGCTTGTCCTCTCCTCCTATTCCCCAGCAAACAAAATCGTGGAGGGAAAGAAGATCATGCGGCCGCACCATGGAGAGATTAGAGGGGAGGTGATCGCGTAAACCTCGGAGCCCGCTACACGTCGTTTCGCGCAGAACGTTTCCATTAGCGGCGGATGTTGCCAACCCGCCGTTTCGCACATAACATTTTCCCATTATATCCCCCCGTAACAAAAAGACCGTCCTCCTCCTCCTTTCATCTTCTTCTTCTTGACCGTCCCTGATTGTAGGGCAACCAACTCCATAATGTCTTCCTTATCGCCTAGCAATGGAGCGGGTGGTGGCTCTCCCAACCGTACACCGACTAAGCGTACACAGTCGACGTACCCCGGCAACGGCTCACCATGTAAGAGGCGCCTCGACACCGGCCCCGTCACGTCACCGGAGGACGCCGCCGTCAACCGCTCCTTAGAGGCGAACCATGTCGTGACCTCTCCTCCGCCTCCCCTGACCACGCCTGCAAAGGCCGATTTAAAGGTTCATGCATTTCTTTGTTGTTGTTCTTTTGTCTTTTCGCTGTGCCTAAGTACGTGTTTGAAACCCCATAAAGTATCGCTCAGATTCGACGCAGGCTTTGTGATTTAGGTATAAATAGAACTACATATATATAAACATTTGGTTTACACTAGAGTTCCAGATATGTTAGTACGCAGAAACGACAATGATTTTTTGCTGCGACTTCTAAGTTGGTGGTGATGTAACCAAATAAATAAATTAAATTTTGCCTGTCTTCTTCCCCACTGAACTCCGATTCCGTTGGGCTCGATCTACAGGTTGCAGTCCACCCCTCACGTAGCATTGCCAACCTCGGCAATGTCTTTGAACAAACAAGTGCAACCACTCAACACACTTCCTGGGACGACAACCCTCTGGTGGGAAAAATCTCTACTTTCACCAACTGCATGACAATAAGAAATCAAATTATAATTTTATTTGTGTCGAACATGCAGAGGAGGAGAAGGGTCCATACAGAGGGATCCGGTTTGGCGCCAAGGATCTTTAGAGCTTGTGGCACCCTACCATCTGCATCTGAGGCCACGGCAAGTGAGTACCTCAAATTCGACACCATGGCACTAGATGCGATAGAAGAATTTCTGATCAAATATGGAGATGGAAAACAGATTGCCAATGAAGACAATGATCAAGGTATCATGTTTATAAATACTGCATATACATACCTTTGTTAGTAATAATTTTATCTAGATTATAAAGAATTTTTCTTTGACTACATGCAGAATTTAAGTGCGTCTCCCAAGAAGAAACATTGTTAGTCAACTTGATGACTAGCCCCAAAGACCGAGTCTTAATACAAGTTGGAGATGAATTTTTTTTTCGACTGCTTTTATCAACCGCACACTAAATGTCCCTTATGATTACGACTCCACTGAGAAAATAATAGACAACAAGGTTAGTAAAATCGTTTTTTGTTGTTTTCAATAACAATATTAGATCTGTTGCCTAAGTTAACATTAATTAAATAAAATAATATAATGCAGATAATGGATGCCCGGATTGCCGATATGGCAGCCAAAATCCCCCTATCTGTAAGGGCAGACGAGATGGTTGAAATTGAATCCAGCCAAGTGACGCAGCAAATTTATCACACTGGGAAAAAATCAGTAGCAAATTATGATATACGGGCACAGAAATTCATGACTAAGATTACAAACATGTATCTCATTAGCGATATGGTAATGTTCCCTTTTGCATATAATTCTGGTTGACACATTTTGAAGCCTATTATTTAAACAATTCGTTGTTGTAGATTATGATGCCATTTTGCTTTGACAACAACTGGCTCCTAGTAGTTGTCAATGCAAAAAAGAGAGAGATACAAGTATTGAATCCTGCGTCTCTCCCTGAGGGCTCAGAGGAAGACCGTCAACTTCTGAACGCAATACACAATCTGGTGAGTTTGGAAAATTTTATATGCAAGTCTGATAATTTTGGATTGTAAACTAATGAAAGAATTGCATATAGGTGAAAGGCCTTCATTTTCATCTCGAGGTGGGTTCCGTATTGCGCACAAGGAAGTACAATAAGTGGCCTGATACCGATGTTAAACAATGGCCAATCGTTTACATAGAAGGATTGCCCCAGCAAACGGATACCACATCGAATGGCCTCTTTGTTCTCAAATATATAGAACACTGGGACGGAAACCGGCTTGGGAAAAAATTCAATCAAGCAATGATTGATAGTTTCAGGCGCAAACTTGTTTACATCCTCTACAATTCGAGTTTGAACCTTGTGAAGCCTCAGACATGACCTTCAATCTTGGTTTCTTAGTTTAATTAGGTAGGTTTAGGAAAAAACAATTATATAGCATTGGTGTGCACATTGCTTCATGTGCTGGTGTCGTTACATTGTTTCATGTTCATGTTTAAAGATAATTATTATGTCACTGCCTTGGTTCCCATCCTGATGAAGGAACTCAGTAAACATTGTCACAGAGGCATGCGAATTGGTTTACTTGTTCTGATTTGTTGTCTTGGCTTACAAGGGTCGCGACATGATGTGTGTAAACCTGATCTGAATGACGGTTTCAGTTTACATGGGCAAACCTGATCTCGACGGCTGTTACAGTGGGCAAGGGAATCCCGCTGGTTTACGCAGGTCGAGGCGTTGGTGCGTAATCCACAGTGAAGTGCTGTCCTGTCTATACGCCATCGTTTACATTTGCGTGGCCTCGTTTGCTTATTAGGCTTTATAGACGTGGTTTACAACGATTGCGCCCTGTTGTGCGTAGACCTGATCTTAATGACGATTGACATGAGCAAGGGGACGATGGATTACGGGACAATCGCGCTTGTTTACTACTAATGACAACGCTTTTTAGTTTGGCGAGTCCAATAACCACGCAGCACCGTGGAGTAGTGGATCGATCTATCGCCGGTTTATGAACGATGCGCCTTGCTTGGTGTAAGCCCAGTCACGAGCCGACTCGCTTGTCAGTGCTTTCTTCTCACAGTCGCAGCGTGATACCAAAGTTTACGTTAGCGAGACGTCGGTTTACTTATTCTGATTTGTGGTCTTGGCTTACACCGGTGGCGACTATTTGTGCGTAAACCTGATGTCAGGACGACTGTTCCATGGGCACGGCACGGTACGGCACGGGAATTCGGTTTACTTATTCTGATTTGTGGTCTTTGGCTTACACCGGTTGTGACATGTTGTTCGTAAACTGATGTCAGGTCGACTGTTCAGTTCCGTGGTCATGGCCTAACAGGAATGTGATTTACTCCTCCGTCACGTTGGTTTACTCCTGACAACCCTTCTTATTTGGCGAGCCCTGGCTCTATCGCCGGATTACCCACGGTGCGCCATGCCTGGCGTAAACCCAGTCACGACTTGTTTGTCAGCGCTTTTTCACAGCGTCATACCAATGTTAACGTTTGCGAGGCATCGATTTACATTATCTGATTTGTGGTCATGGCTTACACTGGTCGCGACATGTTGTGCGTAAACCTGATGTCAGGACGACTGTTCGGTCCCGTGGTCATGGGAATACGGTTTACTCCGTCACGCTGGTTTACTTACCTGTGGCAACCCATTTTAATTTGTTTGGTGAGCCCAATGGTTTCCTGCTACGCAGCACCGTGGAGCGTGACCTGTGCCATGAACAACCTGGCCGCATATCGATCCCGCTTACAAATGCTTTGTAAACGGCCGCCGCGGTAGTCTCTCTCAGCGTCTCTCTCTTTCTCGCACTGCTACAGTAGAGGCGACTCGGAGATCCAGATTTCAGTCGTCGATTTTGCCTTCCCCTCCGCTCCGGCGGCTTCTCTGGCACCGGAGGTGGAGCAGGATGGGCAGGTCGACGCCCGGAGCTGTATAGCTTAGTCTAGGTTCTTCTAGCTTGCTTTTTAGCTGCTTATGCTCCTCCTTGTCTTTCTCGTCGGCGACGGGGAGGTTGCAGGCCTTGGTGTTCGACGCGGGGGGCGTGTCTTTGTTCCTCTGCCGCCAGTGCCGCCTGCAGCTGCTGCTCCTTCCCTCCCCCATCTTGATGCTGGTGGCGGTGACTGGTGGTTTGGTTTGGCTGGTGGTGGCCGCGCCGGCGGCTCCCCGCGTTCGGGCCTGCTCGGTTTCGCCGCCAGCCTGGCGGTGGTGGTCGCGCGGTTCTGCGTGGCGGCCGCGGCGTCGCTGGCCGTGGCCAAGACATCGCGCATGCTGCGCGTGGATGGCGTGCTGATGCTGCTGTCCGGCTGCTGCTGCTGCGTGTTCGAGGCGGCGGTGGTGGTTGTCGTCGCGGGGGAAGACAACGAGTGATGCTTTGGTTTCCTTTACCTCGGATTCTCCGGCGAGCTTCTCTGGTGGCCGGGGTACAAGGTTTGTTTTGTCCACTCTTTGGTGTGAGAGAGGAATTTCTAGTTTCCGAACAGCGGCGTCGAGGCGGTGGCGACGCCGTTTCCATGGAATAAAGTCTCTCGAGCTCGGCCTCGTCTCGTGGGCGTCCTCTCCTTCGACGTCGGCGATGAGCTTGTGGAGTCGGAGTCCGTTGTTTGGGATCCTGTTTTGGAGGGTGGAGGCAGTCCTGCTGATCTGAACCTCAATTCTCAGGTACCTCTCACCGCGTGGAGACACAAAGGGAGTGCGACGTCCCTCGTCGCGCATCGGTTCTTTCCGATGATTTTTCGAAGGACGTGTTTCTTTTCTATGTATAGGTGTAGGTTGATCGTGTGTGTGTGAGCGTTGGGTCTTTGACTTGCTTCTATACGCACGAACAGATTTTGTATGCAGATTTGAGAGGTTCAAAAAAAAGAAGAAAAAAACGGCCGCCGCGGCGACCACGACGCCGAGATTACCGGGGTTCTCGTTTTTGCTTATACCACGCGACGTGGGACGTGTTTGGCCCATTTAGTTTGATGGTAAGTGCAGGAGATCATAGGGAGGGAGATTTAGTGCGATGAAACTTCCCTGCTCCGTTTCCATCTCGTAGCGCCTATCCCGATTTATTCCTAGTTTTCAAACTGCCGGCCAGGTTAGCTGCGTACAGCGGCGGCGATCTTTTCTGTCGTGGCCGAAACACTGCTCCCCAGGTATGGTCCGCCGGTGAGAGTTCATCTTCTTCAGTGTCTCTTGTCCATGCTAACAGATCTACCGGTGCATATGGGAGTCATATTATATATGGATCTTATTCTCTAATAAATATACATGATACCGCTATCTTCCGACTGTGTGAGTTGAAAACATTGTCGTAAACTAGGGTTTCATTGTTTCTGTTGTATTTTAGAAGTCTACGGTATCCGTTCAGATCCTCATTCTTTGTCACAATGTATGGTTTGCCTGTTGCCGTCATTAACTATGTGAGTTCAAAACATTGTCGCAAACTAGGGTTTCATTGTTTCTGTTGTTTTTTAGATGTCTACGGTATTCTTTAAGATCCTCATTCTTTGTCAAAAAGTAAGGTTTGCCTGTTTCCGTCATTAACTATCTCAGGTCCTACTGCAGCCAAGGTTGTCGTCAACAAAAATACCAAAAGGAATAGGTCGCGGGATTCTGAAGTCATACCTTCGGAAATGGACAATGATCTGATCCCAGCGGCCAAAAACCATGATAAGGTATGCGACAACATTTTTTTTAGCTGTTTGTCTGTCTTCATGACACTGACCACTCTATGGTGCTGTTCTTTGTTCCGAAAGGAGCGGGTAGGCACAAGGTGCTCCCCATCATCAGTGATTACTGTAAGCCGTGCCTTGAAACCCGAGCAGACTGACAAGATCAAGGGCATAACAGGATTTTGTCATTTCTTGGGTATGAAGATTGATTCTTCTTTGCTGAACATTGGGTTATGGATGTTGAAGCACTTCGACGCAAACAAAATGTGCTTTGATTTTGGGAATGGTAAACGGATCCCTTTATCTCCAACTAGTATTGCGAGATTGACTGGTTTATCATGCAGCGGCACTTCAATTCAAGAGACGGGACCGAAATCCAAGAGCATCAAAGAGTTTAAAATAAGGCTAGGTGTGCCTACCAAAGGAAGGCAGCTAATAAAGCCTGACCTGCTGGCCAAAATCAAACAAGGTGCAGATGATGACCTCTTTGTCACATGTTGGACTTTGCTTCTTGTTTCAAAGGTCATTGCTCCAGACACAACCAACGACATCAGCTTTAAGCTTTTGGATGTGTGCCTTGACGTTAATAATCTGACGACCTATAACTGGGTTAGCTACATCATTGAGACCTTCAAACATGGTGCTAAACAATTACAAAAAGAGGTGAAAAACAAATTTATTACAGGATCGACATATTTCCTTGGAGTAAGTAATATGTAAACCATTTTCGTCTGTTCTTGTTTTTATCGCAGTCATATATTTTTAGCTGCAAATAATGTCCTCTGCCTAATGTGTATGTAGCTGTATTGCCTCGACTGGCTACACTGTAAGAATATGACACCACCTGTCGGTGAACCTCGGTTTGCAATTTGGAATGATGCACAGCAGCTGGACCAATCGTATGCGGAACTGCCGGTAACTGTATTTCTTACAAAAACATTAAATGCATTTATGTACATTAGTACACGCAGTATGGATCGTTGGATGCACACTACAAGAAAATAGACTTTTAGTCACCAAGTTTTAGTGACCAAGAAATTTTTTCCTTTGTTGGTCACTAAAAGTTGATCAATAGTGACCAACTTTGAGATTATTGGTGGATAAAAAGTTTTAGTGACCAACATTATATATAGTTACCAAGGTTGTGTTGGTTGCTATATAGTTTTAGCTACCAACATTTATAATTTTTGGTCACTATATACATATAGTGACAAGATTTTAGCCACCATAATGTGACAAGTTTATTGGTGATAAAATAGCTATTGTGACCAACAATACACATATAGTGGCCAAGTACCTTGGTGACTAATAATCATTTTTCTTGTAGTGGCATTTGTAGCTTGCTCTCATTGTATGAATGTTCACATATCAGCTAAGAAACGTCGAGGAAACTTGCTATGCAAATGATTTTGGCGAAGTTATTGTAACCTCGGAGATGCTTGATGATGCAGTGACCCCTTGTTGGGGGATCGAAGGTCTTGATGAGACAGATCGAAGCCCTCCAACGGGTGATAGAGGTGTTTTGGTTCTGGCGAAGCCTTCGGAGGTTGTCGATGCCTTCGAGTCACCTCGCGAAGCCCTCTTCGCTTGTCGTCGTTGTCTTTCAGTTGGAGCGAAGCCCTCTTTTATGGTCCGCGGTGCCGGACGAAGAGGTTCTCGTTCAGGTTCCCTGCAGTTCAGTTGCGCGAAGCTCTCCTTCTCCCGCGATGCCGGGCGAAGGGGTCAAGTGATTAGAGAGTTCAGAACACGGTGCGAATGATTCTTCCTTTGGCTCGTGGCCCGAAAAACCGATGTCATTCCAGGATCATCTCCCTCCATATTTATAAGGGGGAGAATGATCATATTTACATGCATGCCATTGGCTGTATAAGCACGGCTGTTAGTTTGATTGTCTTCTCCGTTTTGTCTTCGCCATTGACTGTTGGTCTTCGCGTGGGTCGGGTAGGGGCTTCGGTGCAGTCCCCAACACCCCTTTTGAGAGCATCGAATTGGAGCACAAGGTGTTGTCTTATCTTTATCTCTTTATGTTATCGCCAACATTTTTGTTACTGGAATCACTTGAAAATGATAATGAAACAATGACAGTTTATTTTTTTACTCTACAAAATTACAGTGTACATGTCCCTTGTAACTTTGACGTGCAAATATAAGCGTATCAATCATGACAACAGCGTATATTATAACAACACATGATCATATACCTGTAAAAACACTCGTACGTTCCGCAACTACGTCCTAAAAATAAACCGTTTTTAATTATATTACTTGGCAGGGCACATCTGTTCCCGTAGGACAGGACGAGGCTATCCTGTCAAGCATCATTGGCCACAAGGAAATGGACAACGATAACATGCAAGAATACACTCTTATTACAGAGAGAACCTCATCGGGTATCTCCGAACTATATCCTTAACAACAAATAGAGGTACAGTATTTACAACTTCTCTTTTATTTTCGTAGCGCAACTTGAAACATATGAGACTCTTGGTTTTGCAGAAAATATATGCTAACCCCCATTTACACAAGGATTTGTTAAAGGAGCAAGTCTCCTTAACACATGATGAAGAAACATCTGCCTACTGTCCTGAAACAACTACAACACCGATCGGGATGGTAATTGGGAGCTTCTATGTTAGACATATTCACTTTAATGATATATACACCTAACTTTTGGTATTCAATGATACAGAGCCGAGGAGGAACGTCTATGAATGAGCACATGATGCACACTATATTTCCCACAAATGTTGGAACAGCTTCTAATCCAAATACCCAGAGCTCATCAAGCACAATTTGTGATGAGGTAATGAACTGGTTCAACATTTCAAACAGTTCGCATGGGGTTATGACCTGTGCAACATCAATGTATAATAGCAGAAAAGGTACTGGGATACCGCAGCATATGTCCCACTCAACATCAATATATATAAGCTGTAACTACAATTATCTGAATTATTGTGATAGATAACAACTGTAGCACCAAGTCAAACCAGTAAATCACTGGCATCTCATTCTCGATATGGAACACTGATTATTTGTGGACTGAAATATTTGTATTACAGGATACCGATAGTTGCTTTGAAGTTAATTACCCATCCGGAACGGCGCCAACTGAGGTGCCCGAAGAAGCTCAAGATGCCACGCAAGAAAAGGTAAATGATGCCACACAAGAAAAGATAAATGTGCCAGGAAAACAACATGTAAGTCAGGTAAGGTCATGTGATTTGTTACGGTCTGTTTCAATGATCTACAATAAATGGTGCACTTATGTTCAATTAAATATTATATATTGCATTATTACCCATGAAAAAGTGTTATTTCAATATTAATCATGGCCACTGTGTTTCAATGATCATGTTGATTCATAATGTTCTCAAGATGAAGACCAAGTACTGTGCTATACTTGTGGCAAAAGAAAACTATCTAATGTACATGCCAAACATGATTATTACAGCCAAGAGAAGATCTAGATCTGGGGGGAGATACAGCAGAAACCACGAGTAATGACATATCTTTACACTATGGTATAGTTGCTGCATCATCGACATTGCCAGCTCAGTCTGGTATGTTGAATATAGTGAACGGAGGTAAGAAGGTCATGTAAAACAACAAAAATAATATCGAGCGGAAAAGCCATCGCAAGAGGACGCAATCCAAGTACTGCAAATCACCCTTTGCAGCTGAAAAGAACCGAAATGTTTATAACCTGAGTGATGACCATATCAGAATCTTCAAGGCAGTTATGGAACTTAACACTCAAAGGTAATTAAGTGATGCTAATCTTTTATTACAGGTATATGTTGCCATTGCTATTTGACCAATTGATAGACCATCTCCCTCTTTTTATTATGCAGTGAAACATTAATACGTTCAGAAGATTCAAATTACATCATCCGTGCCCATGAATTGATTCCTTATTTCAAGGAAACCAATTGTGGGTCCCATGATTTAATAGACTGGGGGATTAATATAATCTCACATGATGATTCTAAGGAGAGTCATGCTGGTTGGAGGATCATAATACCCACTTCACTTTCGGTAGGTGCTCGGGTAAGTACCCCTACTATTGGGTCACACAAAATGTTTTGACATGTTTTTCTCTGTCTTGTTGGCAGCGATCTTTGGTAAACTTCGAGCCATCTGCGTGGGAGGTCAATAAAGCGGACGTTGCTGACAAGATCAGAAGCATGGTGGCGCCATACTCCCTGGAGTGCTGCAATCTGGTAGCAGTTTTATGTTATAATATCGCAAACTGCTTATTCGCTAATTTATATCAATTCACATTTTACTAACTCGGACATGTTTATGATAGATTCTACTGCCCGTTTTTTTATGATGATTGTTGGACATTGTACTCCTTTGGGATGACCAATGATGTTGGCATCAAAGTGACGATACTGGACTCAGTGAAACGAGTTGACAAAGAGGGTTGGAGGTCGCTTCAAAAGCTCACGTCTGACACAATTGTCAGCCGGATGACAGATTGTGTGGGTAGTATATTTCCAAATCTGAATCTGAACTGGATCAACGGACCAATAGTGTATGGTGATGTCCCAAAGCACGAACAGACCAATGCCTCAGGATTATACATGCTACATTTCATGACCAACTGGGACGGTTCTGCCATTACAGAACTGGTGAGTTGTTGATGTCCTGTAACTCATACGTTTATTATTTGCAACTCAATACATAGGTTTGTTGCAAAGGTTTAATAGATGATATCGTTCTGTTGACAGGGATGGATCACCAACTACCGTGAAAGGATGCTGCTGCAAATGATAGGGCATTAACTCAACCACGCAAACCTCCCGATATCCATCAAGAAGGTCATAGGTAGACATCGACTGTAACTTTCTTCGTGCCAAAGACTATAATCTAAAACCTATTATACTATAAACGAATGCGAGATGAGTACTTCATCATATATGGGAATAGTGATACAAATGTTTTCTGGATCCTCTCATTATATGTGTCCATTGCAAGCGTCAATTGTTGATGAATCATATATATATTAGGTCATGAATCCTCAGGCCCCAACCCTACCAAGTTCCGCACAAGGTTTCTAAACAGTCTGACAAGCCTGCGCCCGTTGTACATTGCTCCAAGGTGGAGTGTATTGCTCCGATGTTTATGTACACTAGATTCTATTGTGTGGTGACTGGTGAGCTCCAAGGTTTACACATGATTTGTCGTGCATTGCTCCCTTGTCACGACGGTTTGCACGACACCGTATATATAGTAGTGTTGTCTCACAGCGTCCTGCGTCACAACAATGTTTACATTGTCGGAAACACTCTACACACGACTGATTTGTGCGACTAAGCTGTACGACTAATACAAGTGCATGCAGTGAACCGGCTAATCGGCTTTGATTTGCACTAAACATACGGCTGGGTCGGATAACCCAGCCGTATGTAGCACAATGCCTCGTTGCGCCTTGGTTGGTGTGAGCCCAGTCACGAGTCATGACTCGACTCGCTTGTCAGTTCTTTCTTCTCGCAGCGTGATACAAAAGTTTACGATAGCGAAGCGTCGGTTTACTTATTCTTATTTGTGGTCTTGGCTTACTACGCAGCACCGTGGAGTAGTGGATCGATCTATCGCCGGTTTAGGAACGTGGCGCCTTGCTTGGTGTAAGCCCAGTCACTCGAGTCGCTTGTCAATGCTTTCTTCTCACAGTCGCAGCGTCATACCAAAGTTTACGTTAGCGAGCTGTCGGTTTACTTATTCTGATTTGTGGTCATGGCTTACACCGCTGGCGACTAGTTGTGCGTAAACCTGATGTCAGGACGACTGTTCTAGGGGCACGGCACGTCACGGGAATACGGTTTACTCTTTCGTTAGAATGGTGTACCCTTAACAACCCATTTTGTTTGGTGAGCCCAATGGTTTACTACAAAGCATCGTGGATTACTGTCTGTATCGCGGGTTTACGCACGTTGTGCCTTGCTTGTTGTAAGCCCAGTCACGCCTCGTTTGTCAGTACTTTCTTCTCGCAGCGTGATACCAAAGTTTACGTTAGTGAGGCGCCGGTTTACTTATTCTGATTTGTGGTCTTGGCTTACACCGGTCGCGACATGTTACAAGTAAACCTGATGTCAGGACGACTGTTCCATGGGCACGGCACGGCACGGCACGGGAATACGGTTTACTCTTCCGTTACTCCGGTTTTGACATGTTGTGCATAAACCTTATTTCAGGACGACTGTTCGGTTTCGTTCCGTGGTCAGTTAGTCACGGCCATGGGAAGGAACACGATTCACTCCTCTGTCACGCTGGTTTACTCCTGACAACCCTCTTTTGTTTGGTGAGCAATGGATATATCTCCTGTTTACGCAATATGCGCCGTGCATGACGTAAACCCAGTCACGACTCGACTCGTTTGGCGTGCTTTCTCTTCTCGCAGCGTCAGACCAAAGGTTACAGAATTTAGAGCCCGTGTGATAGTTCACGATTAAGCGAATAACCACAGACGGGGTAGCCTAGCAGTGGTCAATTCGATCATGCTGGCTAGAGGGTGAGTTTTCGATAGTGGGCGATGAAGCGGAGTTGAAGAGTTGGCAGCGTGTTTTGGTAGTGCCGGCCGGCCAGAGCGCGCGGCCAACGGAATTGAGTACTGCTGCCGGAGACGATAAAGATGATGTTGAGTGCTCGAAAGAGTGTTGTTTCGCAGGCAGCGTCACAATAGTGTTTACATTATTTTATAGTAGCGCGATGCATTGTTGACCCACGCCACGCGGGTCTGGTTGCAACATGTTACACGTAAACCTGACGTTGGGTTGAAAGGGCTCGGGAGGACGGTTTACTCCTCCATCACGCTGGATTACACCTGAACACCCCTTTTGTTTGGTGACCACGATGGTATACACACCGCTTTTGAGTACCTGGTCGCCGGATTACGCACGTTGCGCCGTGCACTGCATAGCACAAAACAAGGCGATAGGCCCCGCCGGCCGGCCCAAGCTGGAGGTCGACCGAGGTTTACGCGATTCTCCTAGTAATCTCGCTGTGGAACGTTTAATTCCTTTCCATATTTTAGCTTGGGTACGATTTGCGTACCTGATTCCCGGGGTGCGATCGAGCACGATTTGGTGCTGGTATCCGAGGATTGCAGTCCCTGCATGCGAGGCGTCCTTCCATGTTACTACTTGGCGACCGTTGTCTTTCTTTATGCTGCGACCCAAGGTGTGTGTGTATAATATGCTGCCCTCTCATGCTCGTCATACTCCTCAATCGTGGGAGGGCCAATTATTTATCTTGCTTGGAGGTCTTCCGAGTAGGAGGATGAGCATGTCCACATCTGGTAAATTAATAAATGCCGCCATGAAATATGGGATTCGATTAATCCAATCCACGATTGCTTTCAGAGGAGTCAGGATACTGGAGCGGCCGAAGGGTCCCACTTCCTTCAAAAGATTTTTTATTC
>CM017440.1:46755258-46871463 GCA_007726485.1 Eragrostis curvula
CCGAACAGTCGTCCTCGTCCTGAACATCACGTTTACGCACAATATGTCACGACCAGTGTAAGCCATGACCACAAATCGGAATAAGTAAACCAAGGCCTAGCTAATGTAAACTTTGGTTGACGCTGCGAGAAAGCACTGAACGGGTCGAGCCGTGACTGGTTTTGCGCCATTCACGGCGCATCGTGCTTAAACCGGAGATAGAGCCAGCAGAGCTCAACAACAACAAAAAAGGAAAAGGTTGACATAGGAGTAAACCAGCGAAACGGTCGAGTCCCGTGCCCAAGAACCATCCTGAACATCGGGTTTATGCATATCGTGTGGCGACCGGTAGAAGCCGTTGACCACACACAAATCAGAATAAGTAAACCTGACGCCTCGCTAAACGAGAAAGCACTGCCAAATGAGTCATGACTGGGTTTACACTGCTGCCAGATGTGCGCCGCAGTGCGATCTACTCTGACGGCAACCTGCGCTCGTCGGCGGTCTACAAGCTCAATCTGTCGGCGACTGTATCCTGAAGGGTGCGCATATAGATAAATCGGATCGTGAGCGAACATAGGTGAATTAAAGTCCAACGAGCAACCAGCACTGATCGCAAAAAAGTGCAGACCATCGAGAAACGTTTCTTTCCACTAAAAACACTTAAAACGCCTAGCCGAGAGGTTACAGCATTAATGACATGTCCTTTCTTCGCGCGTCCATGCTTCTTTCTCGGAGGCGGCAACAGTTGTGTTGGTATGGGATGATGATCTTCATGGTTTGTTCTGTATGCTGCTCTTTTACCAACAGTTTCTCTCTACGAGCCTTTTTTGTCTTGGGAAGAAGCTTTTTTTTTCTCGCTCCATTGCACGTACAAGTTCTTCTTGCCGTGAGCCGCCAACATCAGATTCCTAAGCAATGAACACGATAATGAAAACGCATGGACTTGGCAATAAGGGAATTCAAATCAATGTCATTGATATTCTTGGCAATATAAACACCAACCGAAATAGTTGTGGAGTATGATTTCCTTCTTAATATGTTGCGGTCGGAGAGCATTAATCGACAGCATATCTTCTTCCGGAATATGTCCATTTCACCCTAACAGTTATAAGACAATTGTCCTTAGTGCTGTATCTTTTGGGCTGACCAATCTCATATGTGCATAGTGATACCAGTTCATATTCATAAGCAACAGAGCAAAACATACACACGTACCGGCGTGAAGGACTCATCAAGTGTACTTCCATTCCAGTGCATCATATATTTAATGATGTAGACGCCACATGATGAGCTAGCAGTGTGTGCATGTTCCAAGTCAACCCACTCGTATGTACATGTAATACTAACATTTCGATGCTGGCACAGTATAGCGTACCTGTCATGTTGTTCCGGTATGTTTCTGATATGAACAGTCGGCCACGTCATCACACTAATCCCGCCATTACATTTGCTTTCTGAGATGTAGTCATCAATACAGCACTGAATATATGTTCTCTGCACAACAAAGATGTATAACAATATAAGATTGGTTTTGTTAAGATGGCTATATTGGCACGTATTCCATGTACTCACCACGGACTCTTCCTTCTCGGCATCCCACGTTCCATTTTTGAATGATGGATCCAGTACTTGCACCTCCTTTTCGTTAATATTGAATACAAGAAGAACCCAATGGTTACTTCTTACATGAATAGGGATGTAGACCTGTGATGCTGGTTGACTTAGTATTCGCAAAAAACAACAACAAAACATAGTATTTCGTGACACTTTTTGGGCAAATAAGATAGTGTACAAGTTTCAGACAACGCACCATATCTCGTGTAAGGAAGTATTCTCCTGTACGGGCCGTACTTGGTGAGTGCCCTTTGGTAATATAGGTGTCAATGTACGCCACCTTATTATTTGCTATGCCAGACAAAAATGCATAACAATCTATAACCTGGGAAAAAGCATTGTAACTTAAATACATATGCCATCATACTTTATTAGCGCCATTCATATAGTTAGAAATAAATGGCGCTCACATCACCAAACATCCAACCGTCTTGACAAGATCCCCAGTCTTCACTAGCAGTCGCATTAGGCAACAGACTTTCGACAGGAATTTGAACATCGTTGATGTCAACGATAATTTCATTTTTATTGCTTTTTGTGACATAGCGTAAAACCTCTTTGTCTTCCACAGTCAGCATGTAGTCCTCACTGTCATCTCGGTGATATGCTCCACAACTGTTAACATTGGTTGGAGACTGCACTTCGACTTATTCAGACAGAATCTAGAGCATTTCAGTATTAGCATGACTAACTGGGGCAACAAAGATATTACCTG
Organism: Eragrostis curvula; assembly: GCA_007726485.1. Lineage (NCBI taxonomy): Eukaryota > Viridiplantae > Streptophyta > Magnoliopsida > Poales > Poaceae > Eragrostis > Eragrostis curvula. The sequence goes on from CM017440.1 coordinate 46,757,570, forward strand.
CTGGTAATGGTTTTCGTTATGTTGACGGATGCTGAAGTTGGAGTCATGGACAAGCAGGTTCAAAAGGTCCTATCAACAGCATATGTTAAACAAAAAACATAAGGAAACGGTGCATTTCTGAACTACATACGGCCACAGCACACTGTTCTCGCTGCAGATGCAAATCCGAGACAATCTGGCCTACCATCTGCGACAATATAAAGGAGTGAATCACGAGGGATAAGCAATGTAAGCTTATTTGTGTGGAATAAGTTTTTTTAAAAGGGAATTCGTCTGGAAGAAATTATCCACTCACATCGCCATCATTTGCAAAGTTGTTCTTTGAAGAGAAAAGAGACGGCCCATGCGGACTTGTGCTGTGGCGTCCGTACTGACGCGAGTCAACAGTTTTATATTGTGTATTGTTTGGTCCCTCGCGGTAGTTTGGAAGGGTGACCAAAATCTAAGGAAAATGTAAAATAAAACCCACAGGCATAAAACAGAGGGAGGACATAGAGAGCAAGAGTAGCCATTAGCTATATGGATTTACCTTAAAATCATGAAGTTGATACTGGCTCATGTTCTTCAGTATTTGTTCTGTCAACTCTACAGTCCAGTGGCTCTTGAGTGGGTACTTACGCCTACTAGGATACTGGACTCCGGGCACAAGGACATGCTCAAAGTACCAGTACTGCGAAATAATGTTTTGTGAGTAAGTGGTTTGATATGGTTATCTTTAGTATCAAAATAAATGATCGAAATGCTTACCTGCAACAAGATTAGGCTACCGTCAAGAAGATGAGCCTTTCCGGGTTCTTGTATCAACCTTTTCTTGTACCTAGTCATACTTTCGTGCAGATGATTGACGGTGTAAACACCCCAGTTCATTGATGGTATGTCCCGCACGTTCTCTACTAGCTGCAAGACCGCCGCTAGAATTTCTGTGCAACAGTCTGGGGCAAACAGGACTTTGTGGCAAAACAATATAAAATCTCGAATGAAGAATTCATCTCCAGGCCCGTCCTTTTGTTTCAACCTTTCTTCAATGTCTACCAAATACAATTTCCCTGTTCCACTGCTGTGCTTATCTAGCAGGATTGCATTGTATTTACCATCCATCTCGACTTCCTTTCCTGTGATTGGAAGACCAGTTATGTCCTTTACATCTGAAGCCGTCAACGGGACTGCCTGCCCATTAAGTCTGAAACTTCTTAGATGTGGCTAACAAGTTGAAACACCAGGTTTCCATCAAGGTTTATTGGGGTGATGTGTAACAAATAGCTCAGCCCAAAGGATTTCAACACATTCTTTCTTTCTTCTGAAAGATGCATCACTATATTAGCAAGTCGCATCGGCGTTGACAATATGGGCTTCCCGGAAAAGGGTTTACTTGATGGTACCTGGTTATGGGAAAATCACAAGTAAGTGGTGCTGGAATGCCTGAGGCGGGGGGAGAAGATAGAACAAGTGTGACTTAAAATAAACACACAAAAAAAAATTACTCCCTCCGTTTTTAATTATATGACGCTGTTGACTTTTTTGTTGACCTTTGACCAACAATATATATGAAAATAATTAGTTGCTTAATGTGAAATGTATATTGTTAGATCTATCATCAACAACACTATAAGATTAACTTATAAATTTAGCTATTTGCACAAATATTTATAAATAGGATGAATGGTCAAAGTAACGAAAGGTTACCTCATGACGCGATGTGTTGGCTCCATCGAAAGAAAGCCGCCTCTGTGTCGCATGAGACAGCTTTGGAAGGATTGGTCTCTTTCGTGTCGACCACAAATTACCATCTGACGTAATTGCTGATTTGACATCCGAGTTCACTGCACCATTCTTGCCGTCATTAGGAGTAGTCTGACGGCTGGCGGACGATTTGTCAAGGGCGACAGGTGCTGCTGCTACTTTCCCGGTGGAGGAGCTTTCATGAGGAGTAGTTTGACGATGGCCGGACGATTTGTCGAGGGCGACAGGTGCTGCTGCTGCTTTCCCGGCGGAGTCGCCTTCTTCAACCGCGGTGTGCATGAGTAAGCTGATGCTTATCTCTCCTTGGATCAAGTGTTTAAAGATGATCGGGGAGAGAGAGAGAGAGAGAGAGAGAGAGAGAGAGAGAGAGAGAGAGAGAGAGAGAGAGAGAGAGAGAGAGAGAGAGAGTCCTCGATGTGGTTCGCGTTCGGCAAACAAAATACTCAATGTGTAGTATATTTTTTGAACCCATGATCGTAAGGAACAGCTCCATGTACACACGATCGCGAGATTGTCGGGTTTTTTTCTATTTTCTGTTGATAATATCGTACGACCCCTGCATGCAAGGAATGATAATCCCTTCCCTTCCAAAGGAAAACGAACGTAATCCGATTTAGTTCCAAAGAAAAAGGGTACGCAAGCGGGGCAGGATGCGGATGTGCCCGCCCCGCTTCCCGCATGAGCCGCAAACTGATCGCGGGACTACGCGGCTACCAGGAAGGGTATATTAACTGAGGGAGGAGATACACACGAGATGAGTAGCGTGTAGCACGCTTTGTTGTTCCGAGTAGCATTGCGTTCAATGCGTTGCCGACGAGGAAGAACAATCACACAAAGTAGACAAGAGGCAAGACACAATGTAGGGTGGAGCCTTCTCTTTAATATTCTGAATAAACTGGTGATTACAATGCTTGGGGTACTCCACTATTTACACTCGTGGAGGCGTTCCTATTCATGGAAGGAAACAACCTCTTTGGTAAATTGCCCACACATTGGATAAGGAGCCAGACAAGTTCTTCTAGAGCTTCCTTTCCTAGTCCAACAAGAGTTATTATTATAACACATCTCTTTCCTTCAGACAGATGGGTAGGAGGCCAACCAGGGGGGCAGGGGCAGGAGGCCTGCGCGGCGCGGCTGTCGGTCATGCTTGTGCGGGAAGGCGGAGCGGCTGTCGGTCACGCTGGTACGCTGGTCACCATGTAAAATATGATATTCGTCACTATTATGCAAAAATCATAAAAATGATAATACACTTAACCAGGCTTTAGATAAGGTATGTTGTTGAAAACAAGGCAACGAATAAATTCGGGTCTGCCAAACACATCACCTTGAGCGAAACTACAATATACGGTGCTAACAAACACTAAAGATATTGTCTAAAATACCGCAACATTCAAACAGGGCCTCGATGTAACATTGATTTCGTGCAGCTGCGGTTGTTCAATCTAAACCTAAACTCTGAACTTTACAAGTGTGCAGCTGCGGTTGTTTTCAGCCTAGTGGCCTGTCATGGTTCTCCAACAATGACTGGAGTTCCAAGAGCGCCAAGAATATAAGATTACACTAGTCTGAGAACACTAAGATATATGCTTAGCATTTTTTTTGGCAAAGCACAAATATAATTAACCTTTCGCTGCCTTCTCCATCCATGGACCATTCATAATTTGCAAAACAGTGCAGGCGTCATCACTATATTCCAGATCAGGTAACAGCTTGGGCGTTACAAGGAAGCACCTGCAGCCAAAACAAAAATCCTGTTACCGGCGGGCTACATATTCATATATTGGATCAAGTAATATGTGCGATTACTGTCACTAACTGTTGCGTGTTGAGCTGGCTTGCAGCCCTGACAAGCTTCTGAAATATCTTCCTCTCGTTTATTGGATCCACCCCTGCACTTCAGAGGGTAAGCTTAAGAGCAAATAGTGATACAAGCGAGGGAACATGGGAATATATGGGGGTTGCCTTGCCTTGGTTTATCTCATCGATCACCCGAAAGGGGCGGTTGTTAAGATCCTGAAGTGACAGAAGGTACAAAATGGTGGATACATAACGCTCCTATGAATGGGAAAGACACAATAACAATCATAATTTGGTTTAAGTGAAAGCCTTCGAAATCAATCTGACAAAATTTGCTTCATACCCCTCCAGATTGGTGATGAGCATTTAGAACCTGCAACTCACTTGTTTGCCTAACGAAATAATACCACATTAGGTTCAAAATGATCAAGAAAAGGCCATCAATCAATGATTTAATAAAGCCACTACATCAACCTTAACCCTGCAATGTACAATGAAGAACCAAGGACATACTGGCATAACTGGGGTGACTTAACAACTACTGATCCAGGCCGGTCCTAGCATAGGGATATAATAAGAAAAGGGAAAGCAGCCTCCAAACACTACAAGAAAATGGAGTTTTAATCACAAAGTTTTAGTGACCAAGGAAATTTTTTCTTTGTTGGTCACTAAAAGTTGGTCAAAAGTGACCAAGTTTGAGATATTTGGTGGATATATGGTTTTAGTGACCAACGTTATGTATAGCTACTAAGGTTATGTTGGTTGCTATAGAGCTTTAGTGACCAACATATAAAATTATTGGTCACTATATACATATAGTGACAAGCTTTTAGCCACCAAAATGTGACCAAGATTGCTGGTGACAAATAAGCTATTATAACCAAGAATATACATATAGTGACCAAGTACCTTGGTGACTAAAAATTAATTTTCTTGTAGTGAAAATAAATATAGCTTCAGCTAAGAGTCGGACTTCTTGGTAGCAAAAATTTGTTCAAACAATCAGTTAGAACATGGTGTATTCTTTAGCGTACAACTAATCAACTACATATTGCTTAATCCTCTAGTGTAAAATAGACCCCATGATCAGTATTAAGCGCCAGGGAAATAATAAGTGACATTCAGAGGATTGCACAAACTTGAGACATAGAACTCACCTAAAAACTTTTATAAGAATGCCGTACTGATCGAAATCCGAACCGTGCTTATCTGTTAATAAGTTTTCAGCCAACAACATCCATTAATAAGTGTACATATATATAATTGTGGAGGGGGCTGTGTGTGTTAGGGGGGGGGGGGGGGGGGGGGGGAGAGTGGTTTCAACACATACCCAGTGATACTTCTCCAACAGCTGCCATATCTTGAAAGCCACGACTGAATTTGTCATTTATTTTGGAGACAAGGGTGCTCAGAATTGGAAGCCATTTACCCTACAGAACAGTCAAAGGATGGAACGTTGAGAAATTGTTTCAATATATAGGTAATAAGATGAAATGTCCCAAACCTTTACGGTTTCTATTTCAGAGGAGTAGAGCTCATATCTTTCTTTATCATCTTGTATATTTTTTGATATTGATTCAATCTGCATCATACAAGCACACAATATCAGCAAAGCTTATAGCTAATGAGTAGCTCAATACAACATATGCTGATTTGGTACACTGCCGGTTTGAATATATCGTCTAAAAAAATGTATCGTCTGCACGAAGATATTGCAGTGAAATGTATGAAGCATGAGTACATTTTTTTTTCGGTTTGAATATATCGTCTAAAACTTGGATATTTTAAGACGGTCCAAGTAATGTACCTCATGCTGCCGGCTTTGATACTCCTCCACAACGTTTTGGTTGAGAAACAGCATATGACTTGTTTTCCACTCGATATCCTGCACTGAAGCTTCCAGTTCATCAATTGTTGTTGGAATCTGCAATGCGATGAGTGATTTATTTGGACCATGGAAACACCAGCATCCAGAGTCTGATACCGCATATATAGTATGCAATGTTAGTTATACCAAATTTGAATTATACCGTGATAAAATCTTTCGCCAGTTCATCAGTAATCATGGTTGTCGACTCTGCAAGCTGTTTGGCAACGTGTAGCTGCTGAGTATACCGTCCAGTAATTATTTTACCTGATAAAAAATATAAATACAATTATGAAAGTAATATACTGCCATATGCATTATTCTTCAATAATCACTACCAACAAGATATTTAAAAATCCATGTAACCTGGAAACTAGTGCTCGGTAATCCTCTTAAACTAACTTACAAGCTCTATATTCTCTGGCAGCTAGAATAGCATCCTTCTGAAGTTTCTTCACGCCCTTTTCCATCTCACGTACCTGCGATAAATTATCATTTATGGTAACATTTCCTCTGCATATATATAAAGTACATATCAGTAGAGCTGTGTATCTTTGTATATTTGTATGAGGGGATGTACCATACAAATAAAAAGGAGAAAACTGAGTAAGAAACCACTAAGGGTGTGTGACCTGACCCTAACTAAATTGACATCAAGGCCTGTCCCAAACGTTAGGGCACAGAGACCTCGCATACAAACAAGACACCACAGGTGGTGATTTTTGAAAGCTCTAAGTAAATCATTCAAACACATAGATTTTTCATTTCAAAGCCACATGAGTTGCCTATCCTTCCAAAGCATCCCATGGGAAAAAGGCAATCCCTTACAAGTAGGATATTTCTGCGATTATAGTTAGATGAACATACCTTTTCATCAAGCTCAATATAAGCCATGTTATCTTCTGCATAACTGTGTTTGAGACCAACAGCCTCCATAAGCAATTCCTAAGACAGTTGGAATACAATCATACTTAAGTATAGACTAACTTGATTGCAGTCTTTATGATACCAACAATGGTGTACTGACTACATATAGGCTGACCTTAAGTCTAGTTACTACTGTAAATCGCTGGCCATTTAACTTTGTCACCTCATCTACAAGCTCTGTTCTGCTGGATTCCACATCGTCCTCTTTGTAGATGCAATCTAGCTTTCGCCTTTTAATATCTGACGAAGAGAATATCAATGATTATACAATTTGCATCATGAAGAAAAGAGGAGAATGTGAATGTCTCATACCAGCACGCCTTCGTATTTCTTCTCGATTTTTCTTTTCTGTCTTCCCCATGTTAATAATCTCCTCCTACAAATTTGGTAGTCAAAAGGTAAGGCTTTACACAGAAAAATATTAACACCGTTAAACTAAAGTATTGATGAAAAATAAATGGAACCTTTTGCATGTGTATCCTTGCCTCTTGGTCTTCTAATTGCCTATGTTTTCTTTGAAGAATTAATAATTCTTCTTCCATAACTTGAATATTTTTCAAATGTTTTTCATTCTCAGCATGAAGACTTTCAGTGTCACTATCATCTATATCTGCTGGAGAAAACTAGTAAGAACGAGGCATGGTGCCAAATTATACGGACTACTAATTTATGTCTGAGTTGTAACACATACGGCTCATGAAAAGGCGACAAGAAGCGACTACATCTACACAGGCTGATATATGATCACCATATCTTGATTTGGACCACCGGTAATGGTTTTGTGGGGTCCAGCAGTCAAATATACCTAACTTTGGTAAATCGTATGCTTTGCGATCAGTTTCTTGGGTACCTATGTACTAATAAGTGCATAAATAAACACAGAAATAGAATTAAAATTCGATATAAAATAAGACCTGAGTAGAAGATGCAACCAATAATCAATGATACAGATTCATTAACAGAGTATAAACAGTTTTACCGAACTATCCAAATCTGAATTCATAATTAAAACATCCTTTACAGCAGAAGGAGCTTCAAATATTTGATCTAGTCGGGAGAAGATCCCAAGCTGCTGCATCTGCCATTAGAAGAAAAAAAATTGGAACATTTGTTATTATTATTACTACATAAAACGCTCAAGGCATATTAATTGTGCACCATGGTAAGTTGGTAAGAGAAGCCATAGTCTGCAACTGCAAAGTGTAAGCTAAATATGACGTATGATGCTTAGGTCCGATGCTCATCCATAAAAATTAGTAAAGAAAATGAAATAAACAACAGTATACAAGTGGGATATATCTGCTTACATCCTGAGTAATATTCAGTGGTTCTCTCTTAATGTCCTTGTCCATGTTGTAGTTCAGAACAGGAACTTCATATTGTTTCATTTGTCTAGCCAATTCATCATGGTCAGAAGCATCCTGGGTGATAAATGACTGGCACATACAGCATAACGGCAGTTACTTTGTGCGTATAGTTATATACTAATATTTTGCCATACAAAATAATCAAGATAATGGAGAACAAACTAATCAAGATTATTCACAAGACAACAAACGATAACAGAAGTTTCCAATGAAATTTTTCGTATGTCATCCTCTTGGAGTATTGGTCATCATCATCTTCCATTAACAGGAGAATGATCAATATGATTATGCAAATTGACCATGCAATAGACATTATTGTGTAAGGGAAGAATGGAATAGAAGCCATCGTGCAACAATTAGTTTCTCCGTCTCAATCATTTTGATACACGTGGTATCTCTTTGCTTTGTGCACCCTTGTGTAGTATAAAGTATAAGCTAAAACAGCACATTACTCACATAGACAAATTAGCAACACTCACAAAAGAAACATCATTGGATTTTACCTTCCATATATAGCTCGAAACATGGTTTTCCAAGTAATTAGCGTAGATCATATCATGAACATTTACCTGAGACCAGAGAAAATGATATATACTGATAGGTTTCATGGGTGCAAGGAAATGATATATACTGATAGGTATAAATAATAGGTATGAATAAACCTCAAGGAGAACAGGCCCATAAACTTCTTTCCGGAACTTCATTTTGTTTTCTCGCACCCAGTGATATGCTTCAGCAATTCTATCGCAGAAAGTATAACATCTCAATGCTTCAAGTTGCTTACTGTTCTTGCTCTCCATATTCTGCAGCCTGCAGTGACGGAGCTTAAATTAAAATCCAGCGGGGGGCAAAGAACCAAGCAAGCTCAAAAATATATTCATGTGCTAAATGATAACACTAATGTATGGCACAATCTCCGTGGATGGCAGCCTGTAATGAAGAGTGAATTGCACTACAACTTGTCAGGTGAGGGCACTTTAGTAGAATAGACAGCAATATGTAAGCAAGGTACCTATTCTGATCCATGATTTCTTTCTCTTCAGCTAACTGCGAGTCTTTGGCTCTCTTATCCTCTTTTAGGCATTTTATGTCGAGACTTATGTCTACGATTTGGCCGGAGAGTTGTTCCTATATGCAAGAGAACAATTTTAGCTACAGAAGTAAATACAACAGCGTCTAGAAAATTGCGTCACTACGGGGGCATAAACTGGGCATGACAGCAGTTGGATCCAGATCCAAGTGAAAATGTACAATCAGTAAACCGACCAATGCAGCTCCATGTTCATATGGCTGTAGATCTTCAAGATCCTTTTCAACTGCAGCAAGATCTTCCTTAGCCTTCAATATTCTTTCCTCACGAGATTTTAGGTCCTCGATCTCATCATATGTAATTTCCAGTTGTGACTTCTGGTACCAGAAAAAGAACAAGATTTGCATCTTAGTAAAAAAAAAAACACTGGATTCCAAATTTGGTAAGATTAGTCCATACCAGTTGCTGTTCATCATCAGTAGCAGCCTGACGGTTGCTCGTGTTTTGATTAATTCGGCTCCTTGTCGCTCTTATATTTGAATTATAAGTTTCCTTGACTTTCATGAGTGCTCTACAGAAAGGTGGGGGGGGGGGGGGGGGGGGGGGGGGGGGGGTTGGGTATATAGAAAAAAACATATGTTACCCTTTAGATAACAAAAAGTCAACGTTAACAAAGTCAGTCATCAATATTTATTGTAAGCTGTACGTCTTCAACGTAAGAGATAACATGTAAGGAGCATTTTTTAACACCCGAAATTAATGAAAATTTTGCATTCCCCTATGAATAAACGCAAAGTCCCAACAAGTAACTTTTGATGCATGATCACAAAACCTAATACACTGAAACGGGAAGCTTAATAATGACTCAACGCATATTGGCATATAACTAACTTTTACTATTTCGATATGAAGGCATTTCAGAGGTAACCTTTATGCTTCAGGAAATACCAAACCATGCAGAACAACAAGCTTTCAAAAAATATATAAATGAACCAATGAAAATATGAATGGTTGATTCTAGTTGAACCCATGGGACATACTCAATAGAGTTTTTTGATGATTCTAAACAAATTTCTGCTTCTTTCATTTTCTTCCTCACGGTTTTCTCCTGATCCTGTATTACTTCTATAAATTCCTTCTTCAGCATGTCGTATTTCAGCCATGGCAGCTTCTTCTTCATTAATTCAGCCTATCACAAGAGGCATTACCACAAGATCATCGAAAACTTTCCTACTGTAATTTTGGACAAAAAAAAAAGACCTTTCTGAGAAGTTTATTTCTTAGTCCAATGCATTCAACATCTTTTTCTAGTTCAGCATTGAGGGCCTTCAAACTATTCAAAGTTTGCTCCTTTTGTTTAATAGCCTAATAACATTTCAAGAAGGACCCTCGATCAGTGAATCAATAGCTTAAATGGAGCCGTCAAACAAAGTGTTTATATAGGACGAAGATAGAGAAGCTTAGGCCCTGTTTGGATGAATGCTAGTCCGGTCAGTTTGAATCCTAGACTAATTTCATGTGTCGTGGTTGTCATTTCGTGATCTGTTGGATCTATTAGTCCCTAATCGTTTGGTTTGGCTGAGTAACAGTAAGACAATTACTATTGGGATGAACTATGTAATAAAATTATTCAGCTAACAATTAGTCATATGGATCCCAAATCAAGGTTTTAGATCTCCCGCTACAGCTGCGGCTATAGTCATTATAGATTTTTGAGGCAATGTACGGCTATTTGTGTCCGCATACAATTTAACCGCTGAACTACCTTATCTTGCTATTTAAAACATTGATCCAAACAGGGCCTTAATATTCAACGTGCGCCACTAAGGGAGAAAATCAGCTTTACCATTTCAAGCGCCTTCAGTTCCTTACTTATAGCTACAAGTCAGTGATGATGAACAGGTAAATCTGGATTACCAACAGCCTTTTCAGTCTCTTCGAGAAGATGAATTGGACTTAGCTTTGCGAATTCAGATCGATCTTGCGGCAAGAACTAGGAAGTAGCACAGAAGTAACGAAATCATGTATAGTTCCACAGTTGCTTTGTGAAGGAGAAGTGGCTCCTCTCCAATTCAATGAATAGGTACTCCCAAACGATATAAGATATAATATATGTAAACTGCATCTGAGGTCACCAAACTAGTCCGGCAAGATAAAATAGGTCACCAATCTTTGAATTTAACTAGTTTATCACTAAACTATTTTTTCGATCATCCAAGGTCACTGGAGTGCCAACTCGTTTGCATGGGGTAATGGCGGTTTTTTTTTTGCATTGGACCCCTTCATTGTCACAATTATTGTGCATGCCTAGCTATATTAGTAGTAACGCTTTCGTAACATGAGGTGGTAATGTCATCTACGGAGTGCCAAGCAGAGGTAGCGAAGCTGGCAAGCCGTGAAGCTTGTGATTGGTGGTTGTGGGATGGGCATTTATCAACATATCACAGAAGACGAAGATTGCGTGAGCCTAATCAAAAGGTATTCCAAGGAGTCACCATACCAACTTGACTATCAACGACCTCGGACAATCACAACTTAAATTGTTTCATGTCACATTAGTCCAGTTTCAACTATCAATGACCTATTTGCTTACAAGTTGCGGCGAACAAGTTTAGTGACCTTAGATGCAATTTACTCTACAATTTACTAAGCTAGAAAACACCAAGAACCAAACGCTAACCTGAGTTAAATTTTCAACTTGAATATTGAAACTCTTAACGACATCAATCACTTCCTGTTTAGAGACTGTCGCACCTGGGGGAATCAAATTTACATATAAATAGTAGTCATAGTTATTCGAAATAGAGTCTATTTTAAATGATTATTATGACAACGTAGTAGGAATCCTCATTCCTCATGTGTATGCTAAGACACAAAAAAAAGGGAAAATCATGAGGAGCGAGGCGCAAGTACCGTTAAGGAGCCACTGATCCGACGTGTTCTGCTTATCAATTTTCCTCGTAATGCAGATTTTATCTGAAGGTGTATCACCGCAAAGGGATATCTTGACATGCCCGGAGTCCTCCTCACTCTTGACGAAGGCGCCGAGGTTGGATGCCCTCCCAACAATCTACAGACGAGGGCAACGGCGTTAACCACATACAGTCCATCCTTAAGAGCACATTGAAATCGCACGGGGCAGCAAAGCAGATTAGGGTATAGAGCAAGTACCTTCGGATTTCCAGCGAGACCGAGTGCGATGGCGCAGACGAGGGAGCTCAAGCCAGAGCCGTTGGGTTCGATGACGAGGTTGAGGCGCGGGCCAGGGCAGCAGACGACGTGATCGTAGCTCATGAAGTTGCAGAGCTCTATTTTCACGATGTTCCCCCGGATGTAGTCGTCTTCCTCCCGCGGCGTGGGGTTGGCTGTGGCCCCGTCCATATTGGCACGGTTTACGCCGCACGAGGCCGCCATGCCGCGCGCTGTGTGGAGTTAGGGTTTGGCGATGCGGAAGAGGAGGGGAGATATTAGGGCTTGGGGACGAACGAGAGAGAAAAGAGGAGCAACACCAACATCTCACCCTTTCCGGTGCCTGATAATATAGTATTTATTATTGGCCTTGCACGTCGGATCGGGCGGATTGCATGCGTGGATCCTTCTCCATATGTTTATGTGAGAGACGGTTTTGCTACGGCGTGCAATCCCGGCAATTCCGCGTTACGTGGCCTTTTTTTTCTCTATACCCAACCTCTCTCTCTCTCTCTCTCTCTCTCTCTCTCTCTCTCTCTCTCTCTCTCTCTCTCTCTCTGCAATTCCGCATTACGGTTATTTTGTAGCACATGCAATTCCGCATTACGTGAACTTTTGAAACCGAGATTTGCGGATAATGCGGGATAGGCGCTACGAGATGGAAACGGAACAGGGAAGTTTCATCGCACCAAATCTCCGTCCCTATGATCTCCTGCCCTTACCATCAAACTAAATGGGCCAAACACGGCCCACGTCGCGTGGTATAAGCAAAAACGAGAACCCCGGTAATCTCGGCGTCGTGGTCGCCACGGCGGCCGTCTACAAAGCATTTGTAAGCGGACGGGATCGATATGCGGCCAGGTTCATGGCACAGGTCACGCTCCACGGTGCTGCGTAGCAGGAAACCATTGGGCTCACCAAACAAATTAAAAAGGGTTTCCAAGGGTAAGTAAACCAGCGTGACGGAGTAAACCGTATTCCCGTGACCACGGGACTGAACAGTCGTCCTGACATCAGGTTTACGCACAACATGTCGCCACCGGTGTAAGCAACGACCACAAATAAGATTAAGTAAACCGACGCCTTGCTAACTTAAACTTTGGTCTGACGCTGCGACTGTGAGAAGAAAGCACTGACAAGCTAGTCGAGTCGTGACTGGGCTTACACCAAGCAAGGCGAAACGTTCGTAAACCGGCGATAAATCGATCCACTACTCCACGGTGCTGCGTAGTAAACCATTGGACTCGCCAAACTAAAAAGGGTTGTCATCAGTAGTAAACAAGCGCGATTGTCCCATAATCCATCGTCCCCTTCCTCATGTCAACCGTAATTAAGATCAGGTCTACGCACAACAGGGCGCAATCGTTGTAAACCACGTCCACAAAGCCTAATAAGCAAACGAGGCCACGCAAATGTAAACGATGGCGTATATACAGCACAACACTTCACTGTGGATTACGCACCAACGCCTGGACCTGCGTAAACCAGCGGGATTCCCATGCCCACTGTAACAGCCGTCGAGATCAGGTTTGGCCATGTAAACCAAAACCGTCATTCAGATCAGGTGTATCCACAGCAAGCACGGCGCAATGTGCCTACACCGCCGATAGAGACACGGTGCTGCGTAGTAAACCATTGCGGCTCACCAAAAAAAATGGTTGTCATATGTAAACCAGCGTAACAGAAGTAAACCGTATTCCAGTACGTGCCCATGGAACCGAACACTCATCCTGAACATCAGGTTTACGCACATCATGTCGTGACCCTTGTAAGCCAAGACAACAAAATCAGAATAAGTAAACCAACTCCTCGCTAACATAAACTTTGGTCTGCGCCGCGAGAAAGCACTGAGAAACGAGTTGTGACTGGGTTTACGCCACGCACAGCGCGCTACTACACGCTTACGATCGTGTGACGTTTGTTTGGAATTACGTTGTGTATCGTTTTCACATCTCTTTTTTTGGTTCCCGTCTCTGTGCAGGAGACTTTCCTAGTTCTTCCTTGCACTACGTGGGTAGTAGCGTGTCAACAATCGTTTAAATGGCATAGCGCCCGGAACATGTGACCACAGAACAAAATGACAAGACTATAACATTACAAATAATGATGATGATAGCGAGGCTCATCGCAATAGGAAAAAGAAAGAAAGATGATGATGAGGGAGGCGATCAACACGACTAATGTTTGGCGAAAATCTTTGTTGTGCGTAGGAGCAAGCTGCGAATCTACGGCGTCCATCCCAAGCATCCGTGTTTACTTGCGGTCCGAGAGATCGACCATGTTTGATGCCTGCGAACACCAAGTTGTAGGTCTTTGACATATAAGGATACTAGCATTATGTAAAAAAGAAATATGGTATGGTGTCGACGGGGACGGGGACAGGCCGGGCGGCTGTTTATGAATCTTACCAGCGAAGGATCCTCGACGGAAGTAGCTGGAGACGGCGCCTTTTGCGTGTCGTCCGAGGTGTCATCTTCTACCTTGTACATGGCCTCAATGTCGGCCAAGATCTCCAGAAGCTCCTTCTCCAAAGAGATCAACTGCGAAGGGAACAGCGCGCTACTCCTATTAACAAGACACGCACACGCACATAGATAAAAAGAAAGGAGCGTTGGTTTTCGATCCAGTACCTCATCGTCGTCCTGCTCTTCAGGGCTTTCGACATGGTTCAGAGGAGAGGGCGTCTCAAACTGTAGACGCTTGGTGGAGGAGCTTAGATCCGGATCAGATGTGTCAGGTGGACGCTTTGTAGGTGTTTGCCTGGGGCCACCATCAACCTTTGCTGCTGGCTCCGGTGTGGACATGCTCATCCTCCTACTCGGAAGACCTCCAAGCAAGATAAATAATTGGCCCTCTCACGATTGAGGAGTATGTCGAGCATGAGAGGGCAGCATATTATATACACACCCCCCTTGGGTCGCAGCAAAGACAACGGTCGCCAAGTAGTAACATGGAAGGACGCCTCGCATGCAGGGACTGCAATCCTCGGATACCAGCACCAAATCGTGCTCGATCGCGCCCCGGGAATCGGGTACGGAAATCGTACCCAAAAAACAATATGGAAAGGAATTAAACGTTCCACGGCGAGATTACTGGGAGAATCGCGTAAACCTCGGTCGACCTCCAGCTTGGGCCGGCCGGCGGGGCCCGTCGCCTTGTTTTGTGCTATGCAGTGCACGGCGCAACGTGCGTAATCCGGCGACCAGGTACTCAAAAGCGGTGTGTATACCATCGTGGTCACCAAACAAAAGGGGTGTTCAGGTGTAATCCAGCATTATGGATGAGTAAACCGTCCTCCCGAACCCTTTCAACCCAACGTCAGGTTTACGCGTAACATGTGGCAACCAGACCCGCGTGGCGTGGGTCGGTCAACGATGCATCGCGCTACTATAAAATAATGTAAAAAAATGCACTTGCGAAAAAAGAAGCTCCAAACTTACTGGGTTGAACAAACATATTTGCTTTCAGGCGATATCACAAAATACCATGTAGAAAGACATTGTATGTTTAATGGAAGAATATTGCATATTTTCAGATAGGAAAAATAATGGCACGTATGTGATGTACTTTTATTCAGAGTGTGTATCATGCTTTCATTTGCAACAATAATAAAGATAAATATAACGCCGATATATCATCACATTAATGTGCCGCGTTGTATTTCACATTTTATTTACTTATTGAGAAAATATTGCATATGTAGAAAAAGGAAGCCCCAAAATCACTGGGTTGAATATTGTTGTTTTCACAAGAAATCACAACGTATGATGGAACTATATGATTCTTATTTGTTCATCCCTGCATCTCCACTCATAAGATTAAATAATCGGAAATGCTCCACACACGAAGACCCGGTCGTGCGACTGCTGTGCGAAGCTCGCTGAACCGCTGGATCCTGATCGTATTTTGTGATAATCACTAATCATGGCTGTTGATTGCTGCTGAATGCTGGTCGTATGGTCCGGCCGTACATATAGCAGCGTTCGTAAGTAATATACTGTTAAAGCAGATAAATTATGACTCAATGTAGTATATATCGTTCGATCAAACTCCATTTAGGCTTAAATCCAAAAATATTTATTACAATAGGAAACACATAATGATGTAATATGTTTCTGATCATATATCTACATATGATGCGCGAATCTAAACTAATAAAGTGGCTATCTCCAAATGACCCAAATACGACCAGTCATCTCCTTGACAGGCGCCGGTATATTATCACCACACTCGTTTTGCTCAAGCTTCATTGAGTTCTGAACCCAGTAAAAAAGCTGCTAATTTAAGCCTGAAGGGGAACATGTCGTTCTGCAGGGTAGAAAAATATTTAGTTGCATGTACGTTGGGCACTACGAAAAATAGGTTATTGATGGAAGATGTAGTGTGTACCTGGTTAAAGTCGTCAGACAGTGCGTCACCCGTCCAGTATTCCATGAAGTTGAGGAGGAATAACCCGCAGGACACCCTTAAATAAATAGATCAATACATTTTCCAATAAACTTAATAATGGCAGATGGACTCAAAGCTTGATATAAATGAAATGAATAGCCGAGAAAATACCTATCAGTCTGCATCGTGTGTCCGAGATCAATCTCTATAACAGGCCAGGTAGCAACTTGGAGGTTAGGCCACTTGTCCATGCTGAGTTCTTTTAGATCAGTGGCGTGGTTTATTTGCTTCTGTAAACCCTGCAACTGTTACATACCAAATTCCTGTCAATTAGAGGTTCACAAATGCAAAAGGTTACTGAAATAATGAGGCTTTGGCTGCATAGCTTACAGTGTTGTGGAGATCTTCCGGTCCGAAGGATAAACCAAGTGAGTCTAGCACTTGTATCTGTCCCTTCTTGGCGTTTATCACAGCAAGGTACCAATGAGTTTCTTTTTTGTTTAGTGGAAGGAAAACCTGATATCAACCAGAAAAGAAAATTATATCATACTGCTTACAAAATAATAGCTACATAGAAAGAGTAAACGCAGATAGATTATTGTTACCAAATCATGTTCCAGGTACTTGTCGACCCTGCGTAGAATGGAGGGGTCACAATTGTTGATGTTCACGTTTTGGCTCTCAGTTTCTCCGTACCACTTTATAATTCGGGACGTCATAGCATCCTCCAACCAAACTTTTGCACCGGATCATTCCAAAAGATGGGCATGCCTTCTTAACATGTGTATATAAACATTAATAACCTGTTTGTTGGAAATGAAAACACATTGAATTAAACGTACATCTATATAGGTATATTATAATCCTTTCATTCAGACACGTTTTAACACCACTATTTCATCCAGATACTTTTAAATTATGAATTCCCAAAACATGTCTGGTTAGACTTACAGAATCATTCAAAAATGCATCCGGCTGAAGCAGACATTCAAAGTGGTATCTATTGGCAAAGGCATCACCGACATGTGACACTAACTTGGTCCCGGGTTCGACTGGAATCCGGAGGACGTCTTCGATGATAGCAAGGTCATCAAGCATGCAAACGTAATCTGGAAAATGAAAGTTTCATTTAATAAGATATAAATAAGTGCAGCAACAACAATTTGACAAAGGACTTATATTAAAGGTATAGGAATTTCCAAAATTAAACGGCACCATCCGGGACAACTCTGGTGGAATCGGCCCTCTTAGGCTTGTTTCCACGAAACATGGCAGTGGAAACTCTTGGAACTCCTCCTGGAATTAAAACAATATCACTTGAAAACCCAAAACGGCCATTCAATAATATAATTTTATTAACATACATGACAGCTTTTAGAAGCAGTCGTTGATGCTGCACTTATCATGAATAATAAATACAACGGAACGGACCTCCTGCAGTAATAATAATGAAATTTTCAGTCCAGATAGTTTAAACAAAGGTATTAACAGTAATCACAAAACATATAAACATTACGTCATCACAGAAATACGATAAACAAATGCACTCACTGGGGCAGAATGAAAAGTCAATTTAAAAATCACGAGGTGTTTGTATCTCTACATCTGTCGAGCAAAATTACTGTCTACCTCCAGCCACAGATTTACTACATAATATCATAAGGATTACATAGCAAAAGTCGATTACCTGTTGTGGCGTGGAGAGTAGATGCGTGCAGGGTACCAATGCCGCCAGGGTGTGGGGCGAATGGGTAGGGGAGGGGTATATAAAGGCCATTCAGGGTAGCCAGGCATGACGCACTGCCAAAATTGAAAAAAAAAGGAAGGAACGTTGCAGAAATGGCATGCATGATAGGCAGGAGTGGTTTCCTTCCATGCAATGGTCGCAAGATCCAGTGATTGTTTTCCATGAATGATTTCCGTGGTAGTTTTCCATGCAAGAATAAGTAAACCGACGCCTCGCTAACGTAAACTTTGGTGTCACGCTGCGACTGTGAGAAGAAAGCACTGACAAACGATGCGTGACTGGGCTTACAACAAGCAAGGCGCAACGTTCGTAAACCCGCAATACAGACAGAAATCCACGGTGCTTCGTAGTAAACCATTGGGCTCACCAAACAAAATGGGTTGTTAGGGGTACACTAGCGTAACGGAAGAGTAAACCGTATTCCCGTCCCGTGCCATGCCCATGGAACAGTCGTCCTGACATCAGGTTTACGCACAACTTGTCGCCGCCGGTGTAAGCCAAGACCACAAATCAGAATAAGTAAACCGACGCCTCGCTAACGTAAACTTTGGTATCACGCTGCGACTGTGAGAAGAAAGAACTTGGTCTAAGATGACGGAATAGGATCACTGAACCACGCGGTGTCAAAAATTCCAACCGAGATTTCAATGGTTTCAATTAGGATAATAAAGGGAATTCACTGGACTCACCGAGCAGTCGAGGGTGAAGGATGGTGGCCGTCGGGGCGGATCTAGATTCAGGAGGATCGTGGATTGGTTGGTTCGGGTCGAGGGGTGGGAGTCGTGGCGGTGGCGGTGGCGGCGGCGGCGGAGAGAGAAGTCGCGTGGAGGTTAGGGTTCACTTCAATATATTGACTGGCAGCAGCATCATTTTTTATTAATTTGCTGATGATCTGTCACTTCAATATTGGATGGAAATGGTACCGATCCGGATCCCGACAAAATAGGCGCCGTTCCCTTACGAAAGGAAACCGTCGCCCTGCCATCAGGTTTACGCACATCAGTGTAAGCCACGACCATAATGTGTCGGTTTAATGGGAACGCAGGCCCCCATTCCCCCAGACCATGGAATCGGCCCATGAGGGTAGAGGCCGAGGGCGGACGCACGGCCCAGCCAGGCCGTGGAGGCCCAATAAGAAAGCGGGCGTCGTCTCGCACCAGCGAGGGCCATGAACCGCGGGGTAGCCACGTGGCTACCCCTGGTGCGCTCTCCCGGCGGTCCCAAGCACCGCCATCCATTGGGCTCGCCTACGTGAGCCAAAACAGCTGCTCTGCTCCCACACCATCCCGTCGTAGCACTCACGGGGTTGCTTGACGGCGATAGAGCCAGGGCTCACCAAACAAAAGAGGGTTGTCAGGAGTAAACTAGCGCGTCGGACGAGTGAATCGTGTTCCTTTCCGTGGCCGTGACCACGGAACGGAACCGAACAGTCGTCCTGAAATAAGGTTTACGCTCAACATGTCACAACAGGAGTAACGGAAGAGTAAACCGTATTCCCGTGTCGTGCCGTGCACATGGAACCGTCGTCCTGACATCAGGTTCACGCACAACATGTCGCCATTGGTGTAAGCCACGACCACAAATCAGAATAAGTAAACCGACGCCTCGCTAACGTAAACTTTTCGTTGCAAAGGTTTGACCTCATTGGCAGCGAAGCCGTGCCCCCCTGACTTGAGGTTAACAGGCTACTTTGTTACAAGGAGAAAATTGACGTACATGGGATCATGGCATAGTAAACTAAATTTATGGCACAAGTTTTGTTCAAGACAAACTAAATTCATGAAAATGTACTGTCTGTCAAAGTGACGGCAAATAAAAGAAAAGAAAAGAAATGGTTTCTTCTCGCAGCATCAAGCAAATGAGTTGTTGGGATACATGCCCTTAATTTGTGTCCATGGCCATCGCAACAAATCTAATCCGAGTAGTCATCACAACCGTCCGAAGGATCATGGTGCCCTACACAACAAGAAGGCAGAAGAAACTAATAAGAAATTTACGACACTAGATATGCACACATTAGTTCGTCTTGTATCACTTACCAATGTCATCGGAGGAAACATCGTCCTCGGGCATTAAATCAGCGGCATTCCCAC
This sequence comes from Eragrostis curvula, assembly GCA_007726485.1. NCBI lineage: Eukaryota > Viridiplantae > Streptophyta > Magnoliopsida > Poales > Poaceae > Eragrostis > Eragrostis curvula. The sequence goes on from CM017440.1 coordinate 46,777,719, forward strand.
ACTTTGACGCCATACCGTCCAATAGCTTGTCTACCTTGACAAAGTTGGATTTAATCCATGCAAACGTATCTTCAAGGTGATTGACTATCTTAGAATGCTCTTCGTCGTCGCTGTCAGAATCTGGAGCGAGTGAATGTGACGCCCCCGCTGGCACAAAAAAACAAATGATGCCAAATGAATGATCTAATCATACATTATAAGAATTACCCAAAAGGATATTGCACCAGTACGCACCGTTGCTAAGAGCAACAAGTTGTTTTGCTAGCTGATCATTGCGTGTGGAGGGTGGGTACGCTCCTGTGTAGGCAAACCTCCCGTCACCCGTGGTACGGATGGGTAGTATGTCTCCATAGGTCTCAAATGGAGGAGACGCCTTTCTTGAGATGTTCATCATATTCTTCTAGTACGCCGCATTTGTGAGACAGATGTCTGGCCTGGCTTGACTTGATGCGCAGCTCTTGTTGCACTTTGTTCTTCTCGGCATGGTTAATGTCATCGATTGTCACGAGCGCAATTTTCTGCATGAATTGAATCACTTCTTGGTACAGATCTTCCATCGCATCGTGCTCAGTGGTCTTTGGAGCGCTCTTGAATTCGCGCACTTCCTTCTCCTGGATCTTTGAGTTTCTGATAATAGGAATGTCGATGTTCATCATCGCCATCATCTTTTCTTCTTTGTCACATCGCTGTATTTTCTCTTCGTGCACATTCAGCTTCAGCTTTCGTACTATATCATCTAGGATGGTACGACGTGTGATCCGTACCGTCAAAGAGGAGTAGCGAGACTACAGGCAAATATAAACGATAGAAAGTAAAAAAAAAAAAAGAAGAAAACATCAGCATACTGGCACTGTGGCACACATGTAACTACGTTCCCTAAAATGGATATAGAGCATACCCCAGGAACACATCGAACAGTGATTCATCATTGTCTGACGTTGCGGGACTAACCTGCAGGGAAGATAAGACAAGGGAAAGATCGGTATGATAAAAAAAAATATGTAAAAAGGGGGCACAGAACGCATGAATATTGAGATTTTTACCACCGAAGGGTTGTCGTCCCAGGAAGTGTGTTGAGTGGTTGCACTTGTTTGTTCAAAGACATTGCCGAGGTTTGCAATGCTACGTGAGGGGTGGACTGCAACCTGTAGATCGAGCCCAACGGAATCGGAGTTCAGTGGGGAAGAAGACAGGCAAAATATAATTTATTTATTTGGTTACATCACCACTAACTTAGAAGTCGCAGCAAAAAAATCGTTGTCGTTTCTGCGTACCACATGTCTGGAACTCTAGTGTAAACCAAAAGTTTATATATATGTAGTGCTATTTATACCTAAATCACAAAGCTTGCATCGAATCTGAGGGATACTTTATGGGGTTTGAAACACGTACTCAGGCACAGCGAAAAGACAAAAGAACAACAACAAAGAAATGCAGGAACCTTTAAATCGGCCTTTGCAGGCGTGGTCAGGGGAGGCGGAGGAGAGGTCACGACATGGTTCGCCTCTAAGGAGCGGTTGACGGCGGCGTCCTCCGGTGACATGACGGGGCCGGTGTCGAGGCGCCTCTTACATGGTGAGCCGTTGCCGGGGTACGTCGACTGTGTACGCTTAGTCGGTGTACGGTTGGGAGAGCCACCACCCGCTCCATTGCTAGGCGATAAGGAAGACATTATGGAGTTGGTTGCCCTACAATCTGGGACGGTCAAGAAGAAGAAGATGAAAGGAGGAGGAGGAGGACGGTCTTTTTGTTACGGGGGGATATAATGGGAAAATGTTATGTGCGAAACGGCGGGTTGGCAACATCCGCCGCTAATGGAAATGTTCTGCGCGAAACGACGTCTATTGGGCTCCGAGATTTACGCAATCACCTCCCCTCTAATCTCTCCGTGGTGCGGCCGCATGATCTTCTTTCCCCCCACGATTTTGTTTGTTGGGGAATAGGAGGAGAGGACAAGCCGATATCTAGATTCGCGAACTGTTAGCCATATCCCAACAAATCAGGGAAAGAGAGGATCGTGTACCCTGGTATAAACCATGTTCTTAGTAGCGTAACCAGTCTGCCAAGCTTGCGCTATAGCTTTATATTTGTTATATTTCGAATGCGGAATTCAATATCATGGCGCAGATACTAGCGATACTTATTTGATCGTGTGGATTACGTTCCATGCTTTCGGCATCTTTGGTGGAGGAATACAGATTGCATCCGTGCCTCCTTCCTTGTTTACGTCTAAGTAAATCAACAGAAAAAGGACGGACTACGCGCGTGAGGGACGGTTTCCAGCGGCAATCCCGGCAATTCCGCGATCGATCAGTGGGTCCCCTTATTCCTGATAACCTGCGGTTACTGGTACGCGTACCAAAACGTCTCTCTCTCTCTCTCTCTCTCTCTCTCTCTCTCTTGTCGGTTTACATTCCTCCTCCATTTTCACAGATGGTGGCTACTAAAGCACTAATACTAGAAACCCATTTGTTTGTCTTTTTTTTGTTATTTAGTAACCCATTTGTTGGGTTCACCAGACTAAAAGGGCCATGCGTGCGTGAGTAGTCACATCGTCCGTCCTCTTTGCCTAACCCAAATATCGGGTTTCTATACAACACGTGAAAACAGGTGTAAGCCACGACCACATACATAGCCCGAGTAAGCCAAGACCACAAATCAGAATAATTAAACCGACGCCTCGCTAATGTAAACTTTGGTCCTTTTTTGGGAATAATATAAACTTTGGTCTGACGCTGCGAGAAAGCACTGCCAAACGAGTCGTGACTGGGTTCACGCCAGCCATGGCGCAAAGTGCGTAAACAGGCGATAGAACCAGGGCCCACCAAACAAAAACGTTAGTCAGGAGTAAACTAGTGTAACAAAAGAGTAAACCGTATTCCCGTGCCCTTGAACCGAACAGTCGTCCTGACATCACGTTTATGCACAACATATCACGATTGGTGAAAGCCAAGAACACAAATCAGAATAAGTAAACCGACGCCTCGCTAATGTAAACTTTGGTCTGACGCTGCGATAAAGCACTGCCAAAGCCCAGGCACGGCGTAACGTGCGTAATCAGGCGATAGGGCCAGGGCTCACCAAACAAAAAGGGTTGTCAGCAGTAAACCAGCGTGACGGAGGAGTAAACCGTATATCCATGCCCATGGAACCAAACACTCGTCCTGAACATCAGGTTGACGCACATCTTGTCGCGACCGGTATAAGCCAAGACCACAAATTAGGCTTTTCAGACTACCCGATCGTCTGCAGGCTACACGGCAGTAGTGTTGCGTCTTATTCTGGACCGCTGAAGACGAAGATGATTAGACGAATGTGTGTTAAAAAGGTCCTGATTGCCTGATCTCTTATGGCATTCGCGAAGAATAGACTTGCACATTCGCAGATTAGGACGAGAACTAATAAACATATTGTGGCAAAACATACGATATTTGCCATAAAGCAGTACCAATGTCAACGCATCCAAACTGTTGATCATGCGACTAGCAACTACTGTCAATATAACTACTAATATTACCCGCTGTTCATCCTGCTAACAACCCTGGTCAAATAAACTACTCTTATCAACAAACTACTACTTCTGGTCCGTCTTCTTGACAACCTGAACTGATGCCTTCAGATTTTTGCCATCCGAGGTAAGCTTCACAGCGCATATGTCTCCTTGTTGAATGTTGTTGTCATACGCGAAATCATCCCAGTACACAGTTGCCGCGTTGGTGCTGTATACGGCGATCTTCTTTGCAGGGGCTTTTGTTGTTGCAGATTCCGGCGTGTAGAACTGGATGGTCTTGCCTTTCCGTAGGTACTGCCGTGTGTAGTCCGTACTGAATACCTGCACAATCAGGTATCTTTGTCTTATCTCTGCACATGTCAACATAACTTGCTTGCGTGCAAAATAACCCTGGTTAATCATGATCGGGACACTTACCATGGAACCCTTGCGTGCAGCAGTTTTGGTCACTTTGAAGACATATACGGGCAGTCCCCCGTCTTCTCGTGACACAGACGTCTCTATGTCGCGCTTGAGCTCTTCGGATATACCTAATTTTTTGCTGAACACCACCTTTGGAGAAACTCCAGGCTTGGTGCCTGCAAAGCCAAATAATTTGCGTCAGTACCATTAAACGCAACAAGTCCGTATGCTTGCTGAAAATTTGTCTACCTGTGTCATGGCTATGGATGGCCATGCTGACGTCTTCACACGACTGACTCACGGCTTTGTGTGCCTTCGTAGTGGCATCAGCTGCGAAGAAAATGACCTTCATCTCATCAGTCTTCTCTTGGATAAAAACGGCCGAGTCACCGTTCTGAATGCCCATTTCCTCCTGGAGCTTAGACCAACCAAGACCAAAGATAGTCTTCCCCTCTCTATTATTGACGACCACCTCATACACAGAGCCTTCCAGCAGAACAAGACTCAAGGGATTGGCAAGAGGCCTGACAATCTTTGATGAAGTGGGTTCGTTCAAAACCTATGTATGTATATCAAATCAGGTAAGATGGAGTCACAAAATATCTTGAGTTTGTTTGAGTGTAAAGAAGTACAATGTATGCTCTCACTAGCTGTTTCTTTATGGGGTACTCGAACTCCACTTTGAACCACACGTTCTTTTCCAGCCGTCTGCTTGTTATATAGTTTTGGGTCGTTTCACTGACCTCTGTCTTTGGCTGCATCGTGAAATCAGAGCAGAATAAAAGCGGCTTACTTTATCAGAGTGACACTGCTAAGTTAGGCACATAGGAGATGCGGCCGCGTTTAACCTCATAATTCAGTTACGTTTATCATTGACAACTATTAGTAAAATGCATGTATATTCATATTAGATGTTGCTTAGTAAAATGCAGTTGCGTTTAATTGAACAACTCTGTGTGTGGCTACATTTGTAAAAACAGTGCATTTCCCATGACATATGGAAAGTGGCTTATTTTAACAGGTTGACACTACTAATGTATGCACATGGTGTATGCAGCTGTGGTTTACCAGACGATGCAGAAATGATGGTCATATATGTCCCTTGGTAAATATGCCCCTTGTTAACATACAGACATGTTGATCATATATGCTACTTAGTGTAATACAGAGACGTAGTTCTGGTGGCTATTTACAAGGAGAAACGTTAATTTATACGATAACACGTGCATTTCAGATAATAATAACAAATGACCATCACTTGGCACTGTCGCTACTCCAATTTACATTTCAGGAAAGATTAGGTTCAGAGGTCAACCTCTGTTTTGGCGTGGCTACGTCCTTTTGCTTTGTGATTCCCTTCGCCGCCCTCGGAAACACGTGCCTCGGATGCAGGTGCGATGACGAACGCCGTGTTCCCGGCCGTTGACGTCGCCGATGGCGCGGACATTCTTCTGAATGCTGCACCGTCTTGTCCCGGAGTGATGCTGCCGGTCGGTGGCGTCATTGATGGCCCGCCTGTGTTCCCCAAGCGCGCGCCGTCGAACCCAATTGCCCCTCAAGGTCGTTGTGCCGACGATGGTCCGCGCACGCCGTGGAACCCAGAAAGCTCGCCGTGGAACCCAGGCGGGACGCTGCCGGCAGGCGGTGTCATCGATGGTGCGCGCACCAGAGCCAGTCGCGCGCGGTGGATCCCAGGCGGGAGGCTGCCGGCTGGCGTTATTGCCGATGGTGCGCGCACCGGAGCCAATCGCGCGCCGTGGAACCCAGACGTCTCGAAGTTGAATCCAGAAGGGAGACTGCCGGCCGGTGGCGCCGACGATGGTCCGCGTACGGGACCCAATCGGACGCTGTGGAACCCAGGAGGACCGTCGTGGAACCCAGGAGGTCCGCTGTCGTCTCCCGTGCGCGGACGGCGCACTTGCTCCTCCGCTAGGGCCCCAACCGCGGCGTGATTGGCTTGAGGTGGATCAACTGCCATCGGAGTTGCCTGGCTGAGTGAAGAGCCGTACCGTAGTGGCTTCCGCGCCATTCCTCTTGCGGATCTTGGTAGGGTTGGGGCTTTTAAGCTTGAGAGGTTGTGTGTTTGAGGGCTTCTGGGAGAGGAGTGTGATGCTGGTTGGTGCTTGTGGGCGATGGATGGGTTTTGTGGGACGGCCGTGGAAGAAACAGCATTATAAAATTCATTCATGATCCTCGTTGCTTTCACATGTGAAATTACGTCAGGGTTGTCAGCGTCTCGCCGCACCTGTCCCTGTGTGCACCCGATTGGTTAGGGCCTGAGGTTTGGAATAAAAAATCTTTTGAAGGAAGTGGGACCCTTCGGCCGCTCCAGTATCCTGAGTCCTCCGAAAGCAATTGTGGATTTGATTAATCGAATCCTATATTTCGTGGAGGCATTTATTAATTTACCAGATATAGACATGCTCATCCTCATACTCGGAAGACCTCCAAGCAACATAAATAATTGGCCCTCTCACGATTGAGGAGTATGACGAGCATGAGAGGGCAGCATATTATATACACACCCCCTTGGGTCGCAGCATAAAGAAAGACAACGGTCGCCAAGTAGTAACATGGAAGGACGCCTCGCATGCAGGGATTGCAATCCTCGAATACCAGCACCAAATCGTGGTCGATCGCGCCCCGGGAATCGGGTACGGAAATCGTGCCAAAAAAATATGGAAAGGAATTAAACGTTTCACAGCGAGATTACTGGGAGAATCGCGTAAACCTCGGTCAACCTCCACATTGGGCCGGCCGGCGGGGCCCATCGCCTTGTTTTGTGCTATGCAGTGCACGGCGCAACGTGCTTAATCCGGCGACCAGGTACTCAAAAGCGGTGTGTATACCACGTGGTCACCAAACAAAAGGGGTGTTCAGGTGTAATCCAGCGTGATGGTTGAGTAAACCGTCCTCCCGGGCCCTTTAAACCCAACGTCAGGTTTACGCGTAACATGTGGCAACCAGACCCGCATGGCGTGGGTCAACGATGCATCGCGCTACTATAAAATAATGTAAACACTGTTGTGACGCTACCTGCGAAACAACACTCTTTCTAGCACTCAACATCATCTTTATCGTCTCCGACTGCAGTACTCAATTCCGTTGGACGCGCGCTCTAGCCGGCCGGCACTACCGAAACACGCTGCCAACTCTTCAACCCGGTTTCATCGCCCACTATAGAAAACTCGACCACTACATTTCAAAAAAAAAGAAAGAAATGAAAACTAGCCCTCTAGCCGGCATGATCGAATTGACCACTGCTAGGCTACCCCGTCTGTGGTTATTCGCTTAATCGTGAACGATCACGCGGGCTCTAAATTCTGTAAACTTTGGTCTGACACTGCGACTGACATCAGGTTTACTTGTAACATGTCGCGACCGGTGTAAGCCCAGACCACAAATCAGAATAAGTAAACCGGCGCCTCGCTAACGTAAACTTTGGTATCACGCTGCGACTGTGCGAAGAAAGCACTGACAAGCGATGCGTGACTGGGCTTACAACAAGCAAGGTGCAACGTGAGTAAACGGCGATACAGACAGTAATCCACGGTGCTTCGTAGTAAACCATTGGGCTCACCTTTCTTCGCAAAAAAAAAAAAAAAAACCATTGGGCTCACCAAACAAAATGGGTTGTTAGGGGTACACCAGCGTAACGGAAGAGTAAACCGTATTCCGGTGCCGTGCCGTGCCAATGGAACAGTCGTCCTGACATCAGGTTTACGCACAACTTGTCGCCACCAGTGTAAGCCACGACCACAAATCAGAATAAGTAAACCGACGCCTCGTAACGTAAAGTTTGGTATGACGCTGCGACTGTGAGAAGAAAGCACTAACAAGCGACTCGAGTGACTGGGCATACACCAAGCAAGGCGCCACGTTCGTAAACCGGCGATAGATCGATCCACTACTCCACGGTGCTGCATAGTAAGCCAAGACCACAAATCAGAAACGACGTCTATTGGGCTCCGAGGTTTACGCGATCACCTCCCCTCTATTCTCTCCGTGGTGCGGCCGCATGATCTTCTTTCCCCCACGATTTTGTTTGTTGGGGAATAGGAGGAGAGGACAAGCTGATATCTAGATTCGCGAACTGTTAGCCGTATCCCAACAAATCAGGAAAAGAGAGGATCGTGTACCCTGGTATAAACCATGTTATTAGTAGCGTAACCAGTCTGCCAAGCTTGCGCTATAGCTTTATATTTGTTATTTTTTGAATGCGGAATTCCATATCATGGCGCAGATACTAGCGATACTTATTTGATCGTGTGGAGTACGTTCGATGCTTTTGGCATCTTTGGTGGAGGAATACAGATTGCATCCATGCCTCCTTCCTTGTTTACGTCTAAGTAAGTCAACAGAAAAAGGACGGACTACGCGGGCTTGTGGTATGACGCTGCGACTGTGAGAAGAAAGCAGTGACAAGCGACTCGAGTGACTGGGCTTTCAACAAGCAAGGCGCCACGTTCGTAAACCGACGATAGATGGATCCACTACTCCACGCTGCTGCATAGTAAGCCAAGACCACAAATCAGAATAAGTAAACCGACGCCTCGCTATCGTAAACTTTGGTATCACGCTGTGACTGTGAGAAGAAAGCACTGACAAGCGACTCGAGTGACTGGGCTTACACCAAGCAAGGTGCCACGTTCGTAAACCGGCAATAGATCGATCCACTACTCCACGGTGCTGCGTAGTAAACCATTGGACTCGTCATCAGTGGTAAACAAGCGCGATTGTCCCGTAATCCATCGTCCCCTTGCTCATGTCAACCGTAATTTAGAGCATGTCTACGCACAACAGGGCGTAATCGTTGTAAACCACGTCAACAAAGCCTAATAAGCAAACGAGGCCACACAAATGTAAACGATAGCGTATATACAGCACAGCACTTCACTGTGGATTACGCACCAACGCCTGGACCTGCGTAAACCAGCGGGATTCCCATGCCCACTGTAACAGCCGTCCAGATCTGGTTTACCCACAACACTTTAACAACTATGCACCGCGGGGTAGCCATAGGTGTCGCCCTGCCATCAAGTTTACGCACATAGGTGTAAGCCACGACCACAATGCCCATTCGGTAAACCATGTGTCGGTTTAATGGGAACGCGGGCCCCCATTCCCCCAGACCTTGGAATCGGCCCATGAGGGTAGAGGCCGAGGGCGGAAAGCAGAAGCAGTTCAAATTACTCTTTATGGAAAGCAGAAGCAGTTCAAATTACCTCAGTATGAAACAAATTTTAAGCAACATCATTTCCATAACGGAAATGTTATGCATGATAAAGAGAAATACTTGTTTGTAGCAAAAAACCAAGGGACTTGATACAAACATTCATTGCACAGCAATCATGCTTTCTGTACAAATTAACAATGAAACTATTTGAAAGCATGGCCATTATGGGGCAGAAACAATTCCTGATTATTCAACTGTTCTCATATGGAGAACGTCTAAAAATTAAAGTTTTACTTTTTCCATTACGGAAGAGAGTTAAAGTACATTATTCTCAAAAGAAGTAGAGAAGACCTAGACCAACGAAGTAAACGAAATACAAGATAAAGGAAAACGATGTCCGTCCTAAAAAACAAGCATAAGACTACTAATGAAACATAATAACATATAACATTGCTCAGCTATCATATTTTTTGTCACATCTTCCAAGGTTCAGTAAGGATTGAAAAAGTGGAGATGAAAGCGGTGGAATATCGATAAATCATGTCACCTCAGTATCTTGCCCTTGCGGTGTTGTACAATCTTGCCCCTGGACAAATCAAGAATGGAAACAAAATAGATGAGCTATGTTTACTGGGAAGGCGTGTACGCTACCAATGGACTATGATTGTTCACCTTATTTTGATTGCCTGCGTCACTGTTTAGAGCGGCTCCCTCACTTGACCCTACCACCATACTTGTTTCCTGTGGCCAGCATACATATTTGAAACTGAATTAGCAGATAAAGAGAGTTTAATATGAAACATATGCCTTAATTTGAATAGGAAGATGCTTTCCAAGAATTATATAAATATATAAAACAAACTGAAGTGCCCCAACACTCTAACAAAGAATGAGTTTTGGTTCATCAGGTAACAATCATGTTACTCTTTTCTGTGATATCAAAATACATTGCTTTTGGCAACCAAACATACAAACTATTCAGCATTGGCAAACCAAACAACTCGCAATTGGCGTAACAAAATATAAAACGACTTCTGTTATTCCAATTATAAGGTAAGTTGGTAGACAATGGATGGTAATTTACTGCAGTAATCTCTAGGTTCATGTGAAAACCTATAAGAGGGTCTTAGATTCCATGCAGTCGATCGAGATGCGCGCAACAGTTATTACATGGAGGTTATGAAAATGAAGAGCAGATTTACGTCGAAAAATAAATGGAGAGCAGAAGCAGTTGGATTTAACTGAAACAAATGCTAAGCACATCATTTGAAAACCGGAAATGTTATGCATACGACCGGGTCGTATGGCAGTTCTCTTTGCACAATAACTGAGTAACACTTGGGGTTCATCCACTAACCTGGATGTTCCGTTGTTCATTCAATATCAGGATTGTATGTCCCGATTCATCTCGGGATTCTCGACTGTGCAAATCTGAAGACACGAGTGAGATATCTCTATTTGCCTACTGTTTGTACCAAAAAAACAAAGGGACTTGATACAAACATTCATTGCAAAGCGGTGTTGAAAAAACCATGCTTTCTGTACAAATTAACAACGAAATTATTTGAAATCATGGCCTTTATGGTGCGAAAAAAAAAATCCTGATTATTAAACTGTTCTCATTTGGAGAACACCTAAAACTTACATTTTTACCTTTTCCACTAAGGAAGAGAGTTAAAGTACAGAATTCTCAAAGAAGTAGAGAAGGTCCAGACCAACGAATTAAACGAAGCACAAGATAATGTTTAACGATGTCCGTCATAAAAAACAATCATAGGACAACTAATGAAACATAATAACATATAACATTGCTCAGCTATCATATTTTCTATCACATCTTCCAAGGTTCAGTAAGGATTGAAAAAGTGGAGATGAATGTCACACCCCAAAATTTCCTATTTTGGGATGTGAACCATTTTTCCACTTTAAATGCCAATTTTCAATATTTTCAAAGATTTTAATTAATACTTGTTTGAAAAAAAGAATTTATTTTGTCTTATCAAATGTTTGCCTCAAATGATTTATTTTATTGAAAGATTTATTTTAAATAGTTTGATTATGAAAATGTTTAAATAAGCAAATTTAAGTTTGTTTCAAAACTTTGAAAATGCTTGTCTTGAATTTCTAATATTTTATTTGAAATGGTTTGCTTGTTTTTCTTTATTTCATAAACCAGAAAAATAAATAAAAGAGTACCCTTCCTAAATGGGCCCCAAACCTACCTAATCCTCACCTAAATTCATGTTCTCATCTCTCTCTCACGTGATAAACCAGCAGGCCACCTCAGCCTAGACAAAACTCACGCAAAACCCAGCCCAAATAATCCTGATCTCAATCTTCCTCCTGGAGTCAGTTCCCTCTTCTGCTGTTCCCCATGGCTGCGCACTTAAGCTCAAATCTATGAGCAATAAACCTGCCTCCAGGTCCACAAAGCATCAAAAATCAATCTCTCACGTCATCCTTCATCAGTTTCCATCAAGAAGAGAAGAAACTGATGTTGTAATGGCTATAACCTGCCCCTTCATTATTGCTGCAGTTTCTGCAAACTCCCAGCCGTACTCCTCCCTTCTGTGGCCTTTCCCCTCCCTCCCCTGACTCCTCCTCTTCATTCCCATCAAGTAGCCACGAAATCATCGTTGTCTGTCTGCTGCGTCCAGCCATGACGTCCCCGATTGGCATCGGCGTTCCCGGCGATTTGTCCAATGGAATGCCCCCAATGTTTGCCGGCAGGTGCGCCTCGTTCTCCTCTTCATCATATCCAAATATCAAGTCCAGTGAAGCTCCGATGCAGCAGGAATCTGATCCGCCATCCCCTGACACCTGTCTGTCATGTCCAGCCGCAGCGCCAGGATTGGCATCAACGTTCCCATCGACCCGTCCAACGAAACGCCACCAAACTTCGCCAGGTGATGTTTCCCTTGGTCCTCTACATCATATCCAAAAATCATGGCCAGAGGAACCCCGGTTCATCAGGAATCTGATTCGCCCTCTGATCCCTGTCAGTTCACGTCCAGTCGCGGCGTCCTCTGTTGGCACTCGCGTTCACGTCGACCTGTTCATCCAAACGCCGTCAAATTTTTCCAGGAGATGTAACTTGATGTCCTGCACAACATATCCATATATCAAAGCCAATGGAATCTCTATGATACCAGGATCGTCCTCGCAATGTACTCTGTTCCCAGTTCTGGACGCGCCCAACGCGCACGATGGTATTTCTTCCTTTGTTCTGCTCAATTCCGAGTCTTCCATGATGCAATTGCCATACTAAATTGTATGCCATCACGTTATGTCTATAATCACAGGATTTCGTGCCGATATCCTTCCTGAAGCCTCTTGGAACGCGTTTGGCGTATGATGTACCGCCACATGACTTTGCCATGATCTAACACCTCGATCTCCACGTCAGGTGATTTCCAGTCCTAACCACCATGTCACTGTCATGTGCCACATAACTGTAAACATTTAGGTTTAAGTTTCTTCCTAATACCAGCATTCAATCTCCGGGAACATGCATATTTCTTTTATGCTGTCTGTGCACACCCGTCAGCGTTCTTGGGATAATTGACACTGTTTTGCCTCTACATCGATTGATCTCATCCAGAAACCACCATGACACTATAGTGTGCTTTTCCACATTCTGCAGGATGTTCTCTCCCTCTCAACCAAACACCACGGACACCGATTTCGCTTCTCGAGGCTGTGGTCGATGTTCGCCTATCATTGTCACCGCTACTCAAATATTTCATCATTGTGCATAGTCTTGGGTGAGCAAGCTTTCTCCAGTCCTTTTCACCGGTGCAAATGCAGTCTTCATTTCCTTTTATCTGAAATCTTACTAGCTCAAAATAGTATGTTCACTCCAACTAGTAGTTCTGATATTCGTCAGAATTCTTTAATAATCTAAACTTTTGTTATGATGTCTCCGTATTCATTCATCTCAAACTTAGCCATGTTGTTTTTCATCAAACTTTCAGTCCTTGCAGCCACTGATATCTTGCGCATAAACCCCTAAACTTAGGTTTTATCGTAGTTTAGTCATCACAATCTTTGTTTAACTCTATCTTTTTGCTCCTAACTCTGAATTGAGTGATTCTTGCGCCCAAATTCTCATCACACCCTAACCTATCAAACCATAGCCTTGTTAAACCATTTTCTTATTTTTTTATCCCCTGTATATTTTTTAATTTATTGTATGCTTGTTTCCATGTTTGCGCGAATAGGATAACACGATCAGCAATTGTACGAGGATATTGAAGACCAAGAAATAAACAAGATCACTGAGCAACAACATCTCAAAAGGCAAGTGTCCTTGATCATTTTGTACCTATTTTGTAAATGATTTGTTTTCAAACCTGCATGCTTGAGTCAAATGAATGCGAACCTAATTATAGGGTTTACTAGCATATTGTCATATCATTCCTTGTCGCCCTAGTTTACCTTTACTGTTTATGGGTAAAAATGCTTAGCCTTGCTCTGTGTCGGGTTGGGAATGTTATAACTTGACTAATTATTCTACTCCCACATGAGGGTTAAATGGTAATCTTATAGAAACACATGGAGCTAGGGATTTGGGTGATTATGGTTTGGGGGCTGTGCAGGGGTTACCGGCAGCTCGGGGACTGTGCAGGGGTCACCGGCAGTCCCTTGGTTTTATGGATCACCTAAATCTAAGGACCGGTTCGTGGAGCGACCACCCATGAAAACCGTACAGCCACGAGTCCAAGAATGGGTGCGGCTTGGCGTATTACACTGTGGAGACCAGTTCTGTGCGTGCCAAATGGCGGTGCGAGGAAGGCGGGTATGCTGGAATCGTCGGGAGAGAGATGTGTGGGGACAGGAGGGTTACTCCTCGGAACCATCTGGCACAAGAGGGGGCCTCTAGGGGTCAAGGGTATACTTCCCCTATCGGTGGAACCTTAGTGGGCACGTACAAGCTGGAGGAAGCTGTGGAAAAGCCTTGTTGTGATCTCCTGTCCGCACACCCAAGGAAGTGTGCATGTGCTTGGCCGGCATGGCATAAAGGAGACTTTAGTCCACCTGGCAACAGGGGACGGAATCACAACTCGTGGGGAAATGTGTACAACCTCTGTAGAGTAAAAAACTGTCATGACAGCCGTGCTCACGGTCAAAAGCGGCATGGACCCTCACACGATTAGTTGGGAATGGTTGGATGGGAAATCACAGTGGGGTAACTGTGATTGGGTACAGGTGGAGTAACCTGTAGAGACGTACAGGGTGGTTGGAACCCTTAATTTTGGCAAGGTGGAGTAACCTTGGCCGTTTGGAGATATATATCACCTAGTAAATAGGAGTTGCTTTTATTAAATATTTTACTTAACTGCATTTATGCAAATGAGCCCCTGATAGCCTTTCTTGCTTTTAGCCAACATGTCATACTTCCCCCCACTTGCTGAGTACTCTATGTACTCACGCGGACCCAAAACCACCTTTTGTTTGTTGCTTAGTGAATGAAGACATCGAGGAGTACTTGAAGCTGGAGAAGCGGTGTTCTAGGCATGCGATCTTCCGGTCGACTTCCTGTGGAGTTGAAGAAGGACGCCGATGCTTTAGATTTATTTCCGCTGCAATGTAATCTTTTCTTTTAGACCACTTGGTCATTCTTGTAACAATGTTATCGAATTAATAAAGATATAATTCTTTTATCACATATATTGTCCTGTGTGCGTGAAAATTGATCCTGGGCACGCATACAGATGCATTCGGTTTTGGTCGTTAAAACCGGGTGTGACAATGAAAGCGGTGGAATAGCAATAAATCATGTCACCTCGGTATCTTGCACTTGCGGCGTTGTACAATCTTGCCACTGGACACATCAAGAATGGAACAACATAGATGAGCTATGTTTACCGGGAAGGCGTGTACCCTACCAATGGACTATGATTGTTCACCTTATTTTGATTGCCTGCGTCATTGTTTGCAGCGGCTGCCTCACTTGACCCTACCACCATACTTGTTTCCTGTGGCCAGCATACATATTTGAAAATGAATTAGCAGATAAAGAGAGTTTAAAATGAAACATGTGCCTTAATTTGCACAGGAAGATGCTTTCCAATAATTACTAAATACATGAAACAAACTGAAGTGCCCCAACACTCTCACAAAGAATGAGTTTTGGTTCACCAGTTAACAATCATGTTAATCTTTTATGTGGTATCAAAATACATTGCTTTTGGTGCAACCAAACATACAAACTATTCAGCATTGGCAAACCAAAAAACTCGCAGTTGGCGTAAGAAAATATAAAGTGAATTCTGTCATTCTATTTATAAGGTAAGTTGGTAGTCTATAGATGGTAATTTACTGCAGTAATCTCTAGGCTCATGTGAACACCTTAACAGGGTCTTAGATTCCATGCAGTCGATTGAGATGTGAGCAACAGTTATTACATGGAGGTTATGAAAATGGAGAGCAGATTTACGTCGAAAAATAAATGGAGAGCAGAAGCAGTTGGATTTAACTGAAACAAATGCTAAGCAACATCATTTGAAAAACGGAAATGTTATGCATACGACCGGGTCGTATGGCAGTTCTCTTTGCACAATAACTGAGTAACACTTGGGGTTCATCCACTAACCTGGATGTTCAGTTGTTCATTCAATATCAGGTTTGTATGTCCCGATTCATCTCGGGATTCTCGAGTGTGCAAATCTGAAGACACGTGTGAGATATCTCTATTTGCCTGCTGTTTGTAGCAAAAAAACTAGGGACTTGATACAAACATTCATTGCAAAGCGGTGTTGAAAAAAATCTTGCTTTCTATACAAATTAACAACGAAACTATTTGAAAGCATGGCCTTTATGGGGTGAAAACAAAATCCGGATTATTCAACTGTTCTCGTTTGGAGAACGACTAAAACTTAATTTTTTACCTTTTCCATTAAGGAAGAGAGTTAAAGTACATAATTCTCAAAGAAGTTGAGGTGATCTAGACCAACGAATTAAACGAAGCACAACATAAAGGAAAAAGATGTCCGTCCTAAAAAACAAGCATAGGACTACTAATGAAACATAATAACATATAACATTGCTCAGCTATCATAATTTCTGTCACATATTCTAAGGTTCAGTAAGGATTGAAAAAGTGGAGATGAAAGCGGTGGAATAGCAATAAATCATGTCACCTCGGTATCTTGCACTTGCGGCGTTGTACAATCTTGCCCCTGGACAAATCAAGAATGGAACAACATAGATGAGCTATGTTTACCGGGAAGGCGTGTACGCTACCAATGGACTATGATTGTTCACCTTATTTTGATTGCCTGCGTTATTGTTTGCAGCGGCTGCCTCACTTGACCCTACCACCATACTTGTTTCCTGCGGCCAGCATACACATTTGAAACTGAATTAGCAGATAAAGAGAGTTAAATATGAAACATATGCCCTAATTTGCACAGGAATATGCTTTCCAAGAATTATATTAATATATAAAACAATTGAAGTGCCCCAACACTCATAAAACAAACTTGATACCAGCATTCATTGCAAAGCTGTGTTGAAGAAACTCATGCTTCCTGTACAAACCTGGTGGGGCCTGAGACTATCTGTAAAAACAGAACAAAGTGAATGAGCAAGCTTTAGCATCCTTAATTTGTCTTCTTTTAAAATTTCCTCCCTTCTACGATCGATTTCTTTACGCTCAGCGTCAAGTATGGAGATAATTCTTTCCTTTATCTGTTAACCAAAGATAGATTTATCAAGATCAGCACTTCAAAAGCTATGCTTAATACCACAAGCACAATGATATTGCAGTATACCCCTTGGAAGCAGTGACATGATAGCACAAAATGAATGTTTGAAGCACCTCAGAAGACATATCGGTACTGCTCAGTTCATTTTGAATATCACTAATGAATTTGACGCTATCTGCATCCAAGGGGCCATCCGGGCAATGGAAATCTTCAGCATAACAAGTATTCTTGACATCTTTCAACTACATAAAAAATGAATAAGATGTATCATCTAGTCACACAAATATCATATTTTCAACCAGTTGTAAGACATGCATTTAACAGTTACCTTTAAGTTTCCATATTGCACCACTGGTGAACAGCCGACACGATGACATGTTTCTAGTCTTTCTTGCTGGTCTCTGTTCCATTGAATAAAACGAGGTTTTAAACTGGGCAATGGCGGTGTAACTTCGTTACATTGGAGCCAGTCAAGTAAATACAACTGCATAACCGGCAGATGTGTGAGGTCCAAATTAATGAAAAGGAAATGAATATGCAGATTGTGTTGTCATGTGTTCCGTTCTTACGCCAAGGAAATATGTGGATCCTTTTACATAAGAAGGAGGAACACCCTCATTCATCTTCTTTTGTAATTCCTTGGCAGCATTTTTCATATCTTCCATAATGTAGCCAACCCAGTCGTATTCCATTATATTCGCCACGTCCAGGCAAACTTTCAACAATCTTGTGGTTGGCTGGTTACAAGTGTTTGGAGCAAGGATCTTGTGTACTAAAAGCATCGTCCAACAAGTGACAAAAAGATCATCATTTCCACCTTCCTTGATTTTCTTTTCTAGATATTCCGTCGGGATGCCCTTTAATGGTTCGCCGTTTTTTGTTAGAGAAGGAACATTCAGCTTACTTTTGAAAGCAGGGATATATTCATTCTTGCTGCTGTTGTCCTCCACAATCGGTGTCCCTTTATGTGGCAATCCTGTCAATCTGTGAAGACTTGCGTGGTTTATCGGGATACTTCCAGCCATGCCAAATTTAAAGCACATGTCATCCACATCCAAATGCATCAGCATCCAGAGCCCGAGGCAATTGAAGTTATGTTCAAGCTTCATTTCCAAAAAATTCTGAAAACCAATATTTCTGAGTCTAGTCTTCTGGTTCTCTTTGAGATCCTTGTTGAGTACAATCACGTCCTTTGGACAGCACCTTGTGCAAATCCTGCCAGACTGTTGCCAAATAAATTAACATGTAACCATTGTCAACAAAACCAATATGTGAAACAAAAAGAAAGTGAAACTATGAATCCACACCTTAGTGCCTGATATATACAAATCAAATTGAGCAATGTCCTCATTTTCTGTTCTGCTTTTTGTATTTGGTCTGGGTTTTCTGGATCGTTTCCGTCCAGAAAGTCCAACTACAACAAAACAAACATATCTTTGTAAACATGATGTCAGTTAAAATTAGAGAAAAACAACTCCCTACAATCCCAATCACAAGTACATTAGGTAATTGCCACAGTCAATATATGGCACGTTGACTAGATATATTTATAAATGTACCATTTCAAATATATAGAGTACTGAATATGAAATATTTTCATGATGAATCTAGGTAGCAACTATCATATAGTACAAACCTATATGTATTTGAAACATTTCTAATGTATAAAAATAAGTGGCAACAATAGTCCAAATTGGAAAAATATACGAGATCAGATTTAAAAGTTAAGCTAGAAGGTAACTAAAGATTGTGAAATTTGTTCACATTGTTCAGATCCGGTTTCAGCCGTGTCAACAGTTTGTCTGCATCCTCGTTTCCTCTTTCGTCGATCCACACACACTTCGTCAGTTCGACCTGTACCCACAACATGACCACCCCGTGAGCCGAAAACAATTATTTCATATCTAATCCACTACAGTTTCCTATGTAGTTAGGTTTTCCAGTGACTGTCATCATGGTGTACCTTCAGTGTCTGTGTTACCCGTCACCACTTCTGTAGCATGCTGAACATTACTTTCAGGACTTACATGTGGACCTCTGTCTTCTACTAGTATAGTTTGTGAAATGAAAACAAAAGGTTAGTTAGCCCATTGTGCATGTGATATGGTATGGGAAATAGAAACAGGAAAGGATTAACATGCATAAACTAAATATAAATGATAACAGCAGAACAGAGAGCACTACATACCTTCAGCACTTTTGGTGGCCTGCACCATGTCACACCCCTTTCCACTTTGATTCTGCAAGAAAATGGGGACAGAAAAAATGAGACCATTTTGATGACGATATTTACTTCTTCGTGTAGTCACCTACACTGCAGGTTTTTGGAGATAGGCTCATGAAATGAAATTAAAACAAGAACTGGTGTTGATGCAAAACCGTTTACATACATAACCAAATGGGTTACGTGTATCCCTGGTTTACAAGGTCATTTGCTCTGTTTACAAAATGTGTCTTTGATTTCATATACTATATTGCGGCATAAATCCCGGCAATGTGCATCTATTCCTAACTGCGCATAACCCTAGATACTTCAGCAAAGTGCAGTAAAATAGTGAATCGCGTTAGGAATAAAATAGCAAAAAATGGGGAATCCATCTCATCCGTCTATATTAGTCTTCTACCTCGCCTATTCCCTGCAATCACCAACCCCTTCCCTTGCCTGTCCCATTCTTACGCCGCAGTCCGCGGCCGGTCAGACGTGCGTGCAGCCGCCTCCGTTGCCATGGCGGCTATCCAGGTTCGCTCAGTAGGAAATAGCACCAAACTGAACACCAAATTAAATCATGCAACCGATACATCGGATTCGCAACATGAGGAAGCTGATAAACTTGAATCCAAAATCTAAAAGTGTCTGCGCCGTCGTCCCAAATGCACAAGAAAGAAGAAACCTTACGGGCCGGACCTGTTCCATATGCAAAGGAGAAATCACCGCCGGATAGAGCAGACGCCGCTGAATTCCTTCAAGTGCTTCAACCCCTTGTTCGCTGGGGCAATGGGGATTGGGATGGAAAGAAGAACAGACCCGAATGTCGCACAGGGCACACACCACACTCCCAAATGTTGAGCCCCAAAAGAAAAACAAGAAAATTACTTCGGAAAAGAAAACAAGAAAAGGCACTCTGACCAATATACCCCCTTGCCGGCCCCCTTCAAGGCCATGGTGACATAGTCACTGTCATTTGGGCTCCAGGAATGGACGGCCCACATGTCAGTGAGGATGTCATGGTGACTTTGAAGGCAGGATCCTTCACAGGGGCGCATGGAAGAGGTTATCCCCCACCAGCCCACCCACTTCCATGTGGGCCACAACCGATGGGACCGAAGAGTCGCGGAGAGATAGGCAATAGTAATTTGTGCCAAAAAAATTGTACTAATTGAAAAACCGTCACATTAGCGGTTTCAAAAACCGAACGAAAAAACGAGAAAACCAGTCGAAAACCGAGATTGCTACAGTAGAAAGGTTCAGTTACCGAGCGATTTTGGTAACCGAACCGGGAAAAAAAAAGGGAAAAGAAAAGGGACAAAATGGACAAACCCTTGCTGATAACAGGCCATATTTTACTGGGCGGTTCTCCTTCTCCACAAGGAGTAACAGAATTCCTATATGTAGATCGTTCGACGGGAGCGAAGCAATCGATAGGTGCTTTAGATTTGTGCTCGTTGAATCGAATGGCCCCGACTCGTCTCCTCTCTCCCGTCCCTCTCGCCGCCGCTGCTCCCCGTGCTCGTCGCCGCTGCTCCCCACGCTGCTTTCCGTGTTGCTCGATGTCGTGACATTGTCGTCGGGCCGGAGAATCAACTGCTCTCCGTCGTCGGGGGACGAGCGCGGGTAGGGGTGTGGAGCGGTGGCGGCGAGAGGAAGACGATGCTTAGCGTTCGTGGGCTGATTTCGAGGGGTCCGTGGGTCGATTTCGCGTCGATGGATCTGCCTATAGCGATAGTTGGAGCCCGAGACGCTAATGGAGAAGGAATTATTTTGATTAAATAAATAAGGTGACACGTCGCTAATTTTGATGACGCGGCAATGGATTAAAGAGGAGGGAGCTAAAGGTGGTTTCCAAGACAATTTGTGTTTTGCATGTACTTTTTGCAAACAACAAAATGAAACAATGCCATTGTTTGACCTATTTCAACCATCAATGAAGGCATTATTGTTTATGTGGCATCTTTGGAAACATCAAAATGAAACTTGCCATTGGTCAGGAGCAGTAGGAAAAAAGGCTACATAAAGTGCATATTAAAACATGGACCAAATTGAGTTCCCGATGGGTTGCAGCAGATACACCCGTCGTCGCTTTCCGTAGATTCACAGTATTCATATGATTCATCGGTGGATGCCTCCTTCCCTGTGGAAACCGGATGCATACGCCTGTCAGTAGCATCTAGTTTTCTGGTTTTATTCGCGATCCCCAAACGATGCTGTGACTGCGGGCTCATGAGTTTTTTGGACTTCGTCCTGGCCATAATATTTTGATCTGCGAAAAAACATGCACCGATAGATCTGTTAGAATGGACGAGAGACACCGAAGAAGAAGAAGAAGACGAAGAAATTCACGGTACCAGGAGAGATGAACTCTCGCCGGTGGACCATACCTGGGGAGCAGTGTTTCGGCCACGACAGAAAAGATCGCCGCCGCTGTATGCAGCTAACCTGGCCGGCAGTTTGAAAACCTGGAATAATGCGGGATAGGCGCTACGAGATGGAAACGGAACAGGGAAGTTTCATCGCACCAAATCTCCGTCCCTATGATCTCCTGCCCTTACCATCAAACTAAATGGGCCAAACACGGCCCACGTCGTGTGGTATAAGCAAAAACGAGAACCCCGGTAATCTCGGCGTCGTGGTCACCGCGGCGGCCGTTTACAAAGCATTTGTAAGCGGACGGGATCGATACGTGGCTACCCGGGGTGCTTCGGATGACGAGTGCCTCGGCTCGGTTGCGCGCCCGCTCGATGAGACCCCCGGGATCTCGCACGCGTGCGGGGCTCGCGGCCGCGAGCCAATCCCGCGGGAGGCCCCACAAAGGCAGCGGGAGGGGAGCGTGCGTGCTCGCCCGGGCAGGCGGACTTCAATGCGCGTGGGTACGAACTCGCATGCCTCTGTTTCACATCGCCTAGTGGGTACCAATTCGCATGCCTCTGTGACAATGTTTACTGAGTTCCTTCATCAGGATGGGAACCAAGGCAGACGGCAGTGACATAATAATTATCTTTAAACATGAACATGAAACAATGTAACGACACCAGCACATGAAGCAATGTGCACACCAATACTATATAATTGTTTTTTTCCCCTAAACCTACCTAATTAAACCAAGAAACCAAGATTGCATGTCATGTCTGAGGCTTCACAAGGTTCAAACTCGAATTGTAGAGGATGCAAACAAGTTTGCGCCTGAAACTATCAATCATTGCTTGATTGAATTTTTTCACAAGCCGGTTTCCATCCCAGTGTTCTATATATTTGAGGACAAAGAGGCCATCCGATGTGGTATCCGTTTGCTGGGGCAATCCTTCTATGTAAATGATTGGCCATTGTTTAACATCGGTATCAGGCCACTTATTGTACTTCCTTGTGCGCAATACTGAACCCACCTCGAGATGAAAATGGAGGCCTTTCACCTATATGCAATTCTTTCATTAGTTTACAATCCAAAATTATCAGACTTGCATATAAAATTTTACAAACTCACCAGATTGTGTATTGCGATCAGAAGTTGACGGTCTTCCTCTGAGCCCTCAGGGAGAGACGCCGGATTCAATACTTGTATCTCTCTCTTTTTTGCATTGACAACTACTAGGAGCCAGTTGTTGTCAAAGCAAAATGGCATCATAATCTACAACAACGAATTGTTTAAATAATAGGCTTCAAAATGTGTCAACTAGAATTATATGCAAAAGGGAACATTACCATATCGCTAATGAGATACATGTTTGTAATCTTAGTCATGAATTTCCGTGCCCGTATATCATAATTTGCTACTGATTTTTTCCCAGCGTGATAAATTTGCTGCGTCACTTGGCTGGATTCAATTTCAACCATCCCGTCTGCCCTTACAGATAGGGGGATTTTGGCTGCCATATCAGCAATCCGGGCATCCATTATCTGCATTATATTATTTTATTTAATTAATGTTAACTTTGGCAACAGATCTAATACTGTAACTGAAAACAACAAAAAAACAATTTTACTAACCTTGTTGTCTATTATTTTCTCAATGGAGTCGTAATCATAAGGGACATTTAGTGTGCGGTTGATAAAAGCAGTCGAAAAAAATTTTTCATCTCCAACTTGTATTAAGACTCGGTCTTTGGGGCTAGTCATCAAGTTGACTAACAATGTTTCTTCTTGGGAGACGCACTTAAATTCTGCATGTAGTCAAAGAAAAATTCTTTTTAATCTAGATAAAATTATTACTAACAAAGGTATGTATATGCAGTCTTTATAAACATGATACCTCGATCATTGTCTTCATTGGCAATCTGTTTTCCATCTCCATATTTGATCAGAAATTCGTCTATCGCATCTAGTGCCATGGTGTCGAATTTGAGGTACTCACTTTCCGTGGCCTCAGATGCAGATGGCAGGGTGCCACAAGCTCTAAAGATCCTTGGCGCCAAACCGGATCCCTCTGTTTGGACCCTTCTCCTCCTCTGCATGTTGGACACAAATAAAATTATTATTTGATTTCTTATTGTCATGCAGTTGGTGATAGTAGAGATTTTTCCCACCGGAGAGACAGGCAAAATATAATTTATTTATTTGGTTACATCACCACTAACTTAGAAGTCGCAGCAAAAAAAATCGTTGTCGTTTCTGCGTACCACATGTCTGGAACTCTAGTGTAAACCAAAAGTTTATATATATGTAGTGCTATTTATACCTAAATCACAAAGCTTGGATCGAATCTGAGCGATACTTTATGGGGTTTGAAACACGTACTCAGGCAGAGCAAAAAGACAAAAGAACAACAACAAAGAAATGCAGGAACCTTTAAATCGGCCTTTGCAGGCGTGGTCAGGGGAGGCGGAGGAGAGGTCACGACATGGTTCGCCTCTAAGGAGCGGTTGACAGCGGCGTCCTCCGGTGACGTGACGGGGCCGGTATCGAGGCGCCTCTTACATGGTGAGCCGTTGCCGGGGTACGTCAACTGTGTACGCTTAGTCGGTGTACGGTTGGGAGAGCCACCGCCCGCTCCATTGCTAGGCGATAAGGAAGACATTATGGAGTTGGTTGCCCTACAATCAGGGACGGTCAAGAAGAAGAAGATGAAAGGAGGAGGAGGATGGTCTTTTTGTTACGGGGGGATATAATGGGAAAATGTTATGTGCGAAACGGCTGGTTGGCAACATCCGCCGCTAATGGAAACGTTCTGCGCGAAACGACGTCTATTGGGCTCCGAGGTTTATGCGATCACCTCCCCTCTAATCTCTCCATGGTGCGGCCGCATGATCTTCTTTCCCCCCACGATTTTGTTTGTCGGGGAATAGGAGGAGAGGACAAGCCGATATCTAGATTCGCGAACTGTTAGCCGTATCCCAATAAATCAGGAAAAGAGAGGATCGTGTACCCTGGTATAAACCATGTTCTTAGTAGCGTAACCAGTCTACCAAGCTTGCGCTATAGCTTTATATTTGTTATATTTCGAATGCGGAATTCAATATCATGGCGCAGATACTAGCGATACTTATTTGATCATGTGGATTACGTTCCATGCTTTCGGCATCTTTGGTGGAGGAATACAGATTGCATCCGTGCCTCCTTCCTTGTTTACGTCTAAGTAAATCAACAGAAAAAGGACGGACTACGCGCGTGAGGGACGGTTTGCAGCGGCAATCCCGGCAATTCCGCGATCGATCAGTGGGTCCCCTTATTCCTGATAACCTGCGATTACTGGTACGTGTACCAAAACCTCTCTCTCTCTCTCTCTCTCTCTCTCTCTCTCTCTCTCTCTCTCTCTCTCTCTCTCTCTCTCTCATCGGTTTACATTCCTCCTCCATTTTCACAGATGGTGGCTACCGCCTGATCCTCAAATACTACCAAGAAGAACCAAAGAAAGAACCATAGTCATGTCGACCGTGGGAGAAAAGGAACGCCCTGATGTTTGCGGCGGAGCAGGGGAAAGCAGAAGCAGCATCTGTCATCGTCGAGAAATCGTTCGCCGGTAATCAATCTATTACTCCTGAAGACTCATCCGTCGGGAAAGCAGCAGTAGAACATGTGGACGTCGACAAATCGTCCGCCAGTCGTCAAACTACTCCTCACGAAGTCAAGAATGGGGCACCGAACTCAGGCGTCAAATCATCGATGACGTCAGATGGTAATTTGGGGTCGACATCAAAGAGACCAATCCTTCTAAAGCAGTCTCATGATCCACGCAGGCGGCTTTCTTTTGAGGCTGGCAACACGTCGCCTCATGAGGTAACCTTCCTTTTTTTTTTTGTGAATGAACCTTCTGTTAAAAAACAAGCAAATATTTTTTTCGTGTGTCTGTGTTTGTTTTATGGGTAAACATTTTCTATCTTGTATCATTAATTTATAGAAAAATTCATGTGGATAAACCACTACATATAAGACTTGTTAGTTGCTTGCTTTTAGGTTATACAAATATGTACATCTCATCTCATCTCATTGGTGAAACTTAGAAAAGATTGGCTCGGACAAACCTGAAACTTGCTATTAGACTATACAAATGCCTGATGTGGGGGCATTCCGGCACCGCTTACTTGTGATTTTCATATAACCAGGTTCCATCAAGTGAATTGAATCCGATGCGATTTGCTCATACAATGATGCAACTTTCACAAGAAAGAAAGGATAAATTAAAAGCTATTGGGTACGACTTCTTATTACAAATGACCCCAATAACCCTGGATAAACTCCTGCTCCTCAAACTTGTGAAAACTTACGATCCAGAAAAAAGAAGCTTCAATCTTAATGGTCAGCCTGTCCCATTGACGGAGTCAGATGCGAAGGACATTATTGGGCTTCCAATCGATGGAGACGAGGTCAAAGTGGTCGGTGATAAGTACAGTACCGTCCTGCTTGAACAGCACGGTGCAGGAAAACAGAAAATTAAGCTGGGTGACATTGAAGCAAGATTGAAACAAAAACAAGCGCCTGGAGATGAATCATTCCTTAGAGACTTTTTCCTGTTCTGCCATGAAGTTTTATTTGCCCCTGCCAATCGTCAGGAAATTCCAGTGGGAGTGTTGCAGCTAGTCGAGAATGTTCAGAAGGTGGTATCAATGAACTGGGGTGCTTACACCGTCAATCATCTGCATAAAAGTCTTGCTATTTACAAAAATAACCTGATAAAAGAACTGGGGAAGACTCATCTTCTTGGCAGTAGCCTAATCTTGTTGCAGGTAAACATGTCGATCAAATATTTTGATAATAACTGTTGACCAAGTCATTCTACTTACCCACAATACATGATTATGCAGTACTGGTACTTTGAGCATGTCCAGGCGCACGGAATCACGTATCCTAATCGACGCGAATACCCACTCATGAGCCATTGGACTGTAGAGTTGACAGAACAAATACTGAAGAACATGAGCCGGTATAAATTGCATGATTTGAAGGTAAATCCATAGCTAATCGCTACTCTTGAATATTGATCTAAATATACTCCCTCTATTTTATGGCCATGGGTTTTATTTCCATTTTCCCCAGATTTTGGTCACTCTTCCAAACTACCGCGAGGGACCAAACAATACAAAAGATAAAACTGATGACCCACGTCAGCACGGATACCACAATATAAGTCCACATGGGCCATCGCTTTTCTCTTCAAATAACAACTTCGCAAATGATGGAGACGTGAGCACAGATACTCCTTCCACTTGAATCAGATAACACTACTTTTGTCCCCTGATTCATTCCTTCAAATTGTCGCAGATGGGTCACCTAATACTCCAAATTGTCTCGCAAGCGCATCGGCTGCAGGAAAACATGTCTAGTATGATTGCCGTATGTATTTCAGAAATTCACTACTTCATTATCATTTATATATGTACTATATATATATATATATAAAATCTACCCTTTCCCTCTAATAAAATTATATGTTACTTGCAGTGCCTTTTGCAACTGTTTAGTCTGTTTGGCTGGAACCCCAACTCAAGCATAGGTCGAAATAACGAATACTATTGCCAGGTAAAATTCTTATTACGGCCATATTTCAATAGAATTATCACAATAATTAATATTGCTCTATGTATGCGTGTCATCTTAAAAATAACGAGAACAATTTTAATTAGGAGAATATGAGAGCGCACGGAATGCCTCTAGCAACGGCGAACATGCACAGCAGTACAACTTATTGCCGTGTAGAGGATGATGACTACAGGCTGACTGTGGCGGACGAAGAGGCTTACTCAAACTTGGTCATGGGACGTGATAAAAATGATATTGACATGACTATCAACGGTGTAAATATTCCAGTGGAATGTCTGTTGTCCGATGCCACTTGTAGTGAAGATTCGACCTCTGGTGATGACCATCGGTTGTTTGGTGCTGTGAGTGGCCTTTGTTTACTTTTATTTTCCATGATCATGTTTATTTCCATGGTTATATGGTGACTCTACTCACAAATCAATTTATCATGAATTGTCCCAGGTAATCGATGCCTATGCATTTGTATCCAGCATAGCAAATCAAAGGGTGGGATACATTGACACCAGTAAGTTCAAAGATGTTCTAATGATCGTCAACAAAACAGAGGCTTTGACGATAAGTAATAAGAAGCGGTTGGCTGCCACCGGAGAATACTTCCTTACACGAGATATGGTGCATTCCCAGTGCCATCTTGACTACCTTTTCACCTAAACGTTGTCCACTAGTACATACTGTAGTAACATCACTAACCCTTATAACAGGTCTATATTCCTGTCCAAGTCAGAGATAAACACTGGGCTCTTCTTGTGTTCAATATTACCAAAAAGCGAGTGCAAGTCCTATACCCGTTACGGGATAAACTTGACTGGGATTACGAGAAGGAAATGTCTTGGGTGAGTACATGCAAATTTCGTCTGTATACAACTGGTCGAACCTAATTTAACTTTGTAGCGTCTGTGCCGCAGATAAAAGCAGTTCATAGTTGCATTAATGCTCACATTAATCAAACCAAACGAAGCGACGGTGAAATTAATGTTGAAAAATGGCCGACGGCTCATATCAGGGACATACCAAGACCGGAAGACAAGTGAGTAATTTCGTCCCTGCATTGGAAAGTATTTGTGCCATTTATCAGTTGTTTGATGAATCGTGTACATTGCTAGCTCGTTATGCGGCGTCTACGTCATTAAATACATGATGCACTGGAATGGGAGTATGCTAAATGAGTCCTTCACGCTGGTACGTATATGTGCTGCTCCATTGCCAACGGACATGACTATATACCCTCCGTTTCAAGTTATCGTTATTTAGCTAGTTCTTAGTCAGAAATTTCGGTCTTTATATATGTTAGCGACATAAGACCTGCGTGTTTAATATCGTGCATAAATACAAATATATCTCGGCTCCGAAAACTTGTAGTTCTCCCCGTCAATCCTATTTATGCTTTTTTTGATGAAATTATCTCAATATATGTTAGGACGAAATGAAAGTGTTCAGGAAGAAGCTATGCTACAGGTTGCTGCGCTCCGAACACACCCGGATCACCGAAAACCAACAGAACTGTGAAGCCTTTACGGTTGGTGCATATATCCTCATATATTCGACTTGCATGTCTATTTGCAGTGTGATGTACCTGTACTTATCGTCCTGTCTGCCCAGGGACCTATTGACGGTGGTGGGGATTTGATGGATGAGCAACAAGACAAACCCTCTTACTTCCAAGAAAATAGAAAGGCCACGCGTGTAGAAGCAGTTGCAAAGAGAACGTGATCTCAAACAACCAAGATTCTAGACCAGAGTAGTAGACGCCATAGGAAAGACCAGGCAAATCAATCGGTGAATAACACGAAGAGGAGGACGCGATCTCAAATGAATCATAATCGGCAGGCGATGATGGAGGATCCCATAATTGTCAACTCCACCATCGTCCCCTCAAAAGAAGCGTGGGCACCCCAGTAAAGAGAAGACAAACCAATGGGATAATGACAACAGATCAAACCAGTCAATGCAAGGCACGAAGAAAATTCATTGTAGTCCAAGGAAAAAAAAGTCATTGAATGACTTTTTATGTATGTAGTCCTCGCCCACAACAGGGGAAAAGGTTGTCTATTTTACAGACAGTACATTTTCATTTGTATTGAACGAAACTAGTGCCATAAATTCAGTTTACGATGTGATGATCCTATGTACGCCATTGTTATCCGTGTAACAAAGTAACCTATTAACCTCACGTCAGTGGGACATGGCTTCGCTGCCAATGAGGTCAAACCTTTGCGACGAAAACATCCTCCGGTGGTCATGTTTTGGCTTACATTTCTCACGCATCGATTACCGACTCAGGCTTTAATGTCTTTTCTTACATCGGTCGTGACATGTTGTGTTCGTAAACCCTGCATTTACATTGTACAAGGGAACGAGTAGTGATCGATCTATCGCCGGTTTACGAATGTTGCGCCTTGCTTGTCGGTGCTTTCCTCTCACTGTCGCAGCGTGATACAAAAGTTTACGTTAGCGAGGCGTAGGTTTACTTATTCTGATTTCTGGTCTTGGCTTACACCGGTGGCGACTAGTTGTGTGTAAACCTGATGTCAGGACGACTGTTCCATGGGCACGGCACGGCACGGGAATACAGTTTACTCTTCCGTTACGCTGGTGTACCCCTAACAACCCATTTTGTTTGGTGAGCCCAATAGTTTACTACGAAGCACCGTGGATTTCTGTCTGTATTGCGGGTTTACGAACGTTGCGCCTTGCTTATTGTAAGCCCAGTCAGTAGTCTTGTGTCTCGACTCGCTTGTCGGTGCTTTCTTCTCACAGTCGCAGCGTCATATCAAAGTTTACGTTAGCGAGGCGTCGGTTTACTTATTCGGATTTGTGGTCGTGGCTTACACTGGTGGCGACAAGTTGTTTGTAAACCTGATGTCAGGACGACTGTTCCATTGCCACGGCACGGCACGGCACGGGAATACGGTTTACTCTTCCGTTACGGTGGTGTACCCCTAACAATCCATTTTGTTTGATGAGCCCAGTGGTTTACTACAAAGCACCGTGGATTTCTGTCTAAATCGCGGGTTTACGAACGTTGCGCCTTGCTTGTTGTAAGCCCAGTCACGCATCGTTTGTCAGTGCTTTCTTCTCACAGTCGCAGCGTGATACCAAAGTTCATGTTAGCGAGTTGTCGGTTTACTTATTCTGTTTTGTGGTGTGGCTTACACCGGTGGCGACATGTTGTGCGTAAACCTGATGTCAGGAAGACGGTTCCATGGGCATGGCACGGGAATACGGTTTACTCTTCCGTTACTCCGGTTGTGACATGTTGAGCGTAAACCTTATTTCAGGATGACTGTTTACGCAAGATTAGCCGTGCATGACGTAAACCCAGTCACGACTCGACTCGTTTGGCGTGCTTTCTCTTCTCGCAGTGTCAGACCAAAGTTTACAGAATTTAGAGCCCGCGTGATCGTTCACGATTAAGCGAATAAACCACAGACGGGGTAGCCTAGCAGTGGTCAATTCGATCATGCCGGGTAGAGGGCTAGTTTTCTTTTCTTTTCTTTTTTTTTTGAAATGTAGTGGGCGATGAAACGGGGTTGAAGAGTTGGCAGCATGTTTCGGTAGTGCCGGCCGGCTAGAGCGCGTGTCCAGACCACTGCTAGGCTACACAGTCGACTTTGGGTTTAAATTATTTTATAGTAGCGCGATGCATCGTTGACCCACGCCACGCGGGTCTGGTTGCCACATGTTAGGCGTAAACCTGACTTCGGGTTGAAAGGTTTCGGGAGGACGGTTAATGCATCCATCATGCTGGATTACACCTGAACACCCCTTTTGTTTGGTGACCACGATGGTATACACACCGCTTTTGAGTACCTGGTCGCCGGATCACGCACGTTGCGCCGTGCACTGCATAGCACAAAACAAGGCAATGGGCCCCGCCGGCCGGCCCAAGCTGGAGGTCGACCGAGGTTTACGCGATTCTCCCAGTAATCTCGCTGTGCAACGTTTAATTCCTTTCCATATTTTTTTTTGGGGTACGATTTCCGTACCCGATTCCCGGGGCGCGATCGAGCACGATTTGGTGCTGGTATCCGAGGATTGCAGTCCCTGCATGCGAGGCGTCCTTCCATGTTACTACTTGGCGACCGTTGTCTTTCTTTATGCTGCGACCCAAGGGGTGTGTGTATATAATATGCTGCCCTCTCATGCTCGACATACTCCTCAATCGTGAGAGGGCCAATTATTTATCTTGCTTGGAGGTCTTCCGAGTAGGAGGATGAGCATGTCCACACCAGAGCCAGCAGCAAAGGTTGATGGTGGCCCCAGGCAAACACCTACAAAGCGTCCACCCGACACATCTGACCCGGATCTAAGCTCCTCCACCAAGCGTCTACAGTTTGAGACGCCCTCTCCTCTGAACCATGTCGAAAGCCCTGAAGAGCAGGACGACGATGAGGTACTGGATCGAAAACCAACGCTCCTTTCTTTTTATCTATGTGCGTGTGCGTGTCTTGTTAATAGGAGTAGCGCGCTGTTCCCTTCGCAGTTGATCTCTTTGGAGAAGGAGCTTCTGGAGATCTTGGCCGACATTGAGGCCATGTACAAGGTAGAAGATGACACCTCGGACGACACGCAAAAGGCGCCGTCTCCAGCTACTTCCGTCGAGGATCCTTCGCTGGTAAGATTCATAAACAGCCGCCCGGCCTGTCCCCGTCCCCGTCGACACCATACCATATTTCTTTTTTACATAATGCTAGTATCCTTATATGTCAAAGACCTATAACTTGGTGTTCGCAGGCATCAAACATGGTCGATCTCTCGGACCGCAAGTAAACACAGATGCTTGGGATGGACGCCGCAGATTCGCAGCTTGCTCCTACGCACAACAAAGTTTTTCGCCAAACATTAGTCATGTTGATCGCCTCCCTCATCATCATCTTTCTTTCTTTTTCCTATTGCGATGAGCCTCGCTATCATCATTATTATTTGTAATGTTATAGTCTTGTCATTTTGTTCTGTGGTCACATGTTCCGGGCGCTACGCCATTTAAACGATTGTTGACACGCTACTACCCACGTAGTGCAAGGAAGAACTAGGAAAGTCTCCTGCACAGAGACGGGAACCAAAAAAAGAGATGTGAGAACGATACACAACGTAATTCCAAACAAACGTCACACGATCGTAAGCGTGTAGTAGCGCGCCGTGCGTGGCGTAGACCCAGTCACGACTCGTTTCTTAGTGCTTTCTCGTGGCGCAGACCAAAGTTTATGTTAGCGAGGAGTTGGTTTACTTATTCTGATTTTGTTGTCTTGGCTTACAAGGGTCACGACATGATGTGCGTAAACCTGATGTTTAGGACGAGTGTTCGGTTCCATGGGCACGTACCGGAATACGGTTTACTTCTGTTACGCTGGTTTACATATGACAACCATTTTTTTTTTACTACGCAGCACCGTGTCTCTATCGGCGGTGTAGGCACATTGCGCCGTGCTTGCTGTGGATACACCTGATCTGAATGACAGTTTCGGTTTACATGGGCAAACCTGATCTCGACGGCTGTTACAATGGGCATGGGAATCCCGCTGGTTTACGCAGGTCCAGGCGTTGGTGCGTAATCCACAGTGAAGTGCTGTGCTGTATATACGCCATCGTTTACATTTGCGTGGCCTCGTTTGCTTATTAGGCTTTGTGGACGTGGTTTACAACGATTGCGCCCTGTTGTGCATAGACCTGATCTTAATTACGGTTGACATGAGGAAGGGGACTATGGATTACGGGACAATCGCGCTTGTTTACTACTGATGACAACCCTTTTTAGTTTGGCGAGTCCAATGGTTTACTACGCAGCACCGTGGAGTAGTGGATCGATCTATCGCCGGTATACGAACGTTTCACCTTGCTTGGTGTAAGCCCAGTCACGACTCGACTAGCTTGTCAGTGCTTTCTTCTCACAGTCGCAGCGTCAGACCAAAGTTTAAGTTAGCAAGGCGTCGGTTTACTTAATCTTATTTGTGGTTGTTGCTTACACCGGTGGCGACATGTTGTGCGTAAACCTGATGTCAGGACGACTGTTCGGTCCTGTGGTCACGGGAATACGGTTTACTCCGTCACACTGGTTTACTTACCCCTGGAAACCCTTTTTAATTTGTTTGGTGAGCCCAATGGTTTCCTGGTACGTAGCATCGTGGAGCGTGACCTGTGCCATGAACCTGGCCGCATATCGATCCCGTCCGCTTACAAATGCTTTGTAAACGGCCGCCGCGGCGACCACGACGCCGAGATTACCAGGGTTCTCGTTTTTGCTTATACCACGCGACGTGGGCCGTGTTTGGCCCATTTAGTTTGATGGAAAGGGCAGGAGATCATAGGGACGGAGATTTGGTGCGATGAAACTTCCCTATTCCGTTTCCATCTCGTAACGCCTATCCCGCATTATTCCAGGTTTTCAAACTGCCGGCCAGGTTAGCTGCGTACAGCGGCGGCGATCTTTTCTGTCGTGGCCGAAACACTGCTCCCCAGGTATGGTCCGCCGGCGAGAGTTCATCTCTCCCGGTACCGTGAATTTCTTCTTCTTCTTCTTCTTCTTCTTCTT
The DNA here is from genome assembly GCA_007726485.1 of Eragrostis curvula. Lineage (NCBI taxonomy): Eukaryota > Viridiplantae > Streptophyta > Magnoliopsida > Poales > Poaceae > Eragrostis > Eragrostis curvula. Next base: position 46,811,232 of record CM017440.1, read on the forward strand.
CTTCTTCTTCTTCTTCTTCTTCTTCTTCTTCTTCTTCTTCTTCTTCTTCTTCTTCGGTGTCTCTCGTCCATGCTAACAGATCTGTCCATGCATATGGGAGTCATATTACATATGGATCTTATTCTCCAATAAATGTACATGATACCGCTATCTTCCGACTGTGTGAGTTGTAAACATTGTCGTAAACTAGGGTTTCATTGTTTCTGTTGTTTTTTAGAAATCTACGGTATCCGTTCAGATCCTCATTCTTTGTCACATTGTATGGTTTGCCTGTTGCCTTCATTAACTGTGTGAGTTCAAAACATTGTCGCAAACTAGGGTTTCATTGTTTCTATTTTTTTAGATGTCTACGGTATTCTTTAAGATCCTCATTCTTTGTGAAAAAGTAAGGTTTGCCTGTTTCCGTCATTAACTATCTCAGGTCCTACTGCAGCCAAGGTTGTCGTCAACAAAAATACCAAAAGGAATAGGTCCCGGGATTCTGAAGTCATACCTTCGGAAATGGACAATGATCTGATCCCAGCGGCCAAAAACCATGATAAGGTATGCGACAACATTTTTTTTAGCTGTTTGTCAGTCTTCATGACACTGACCACTCTATGGTGCTGTTATTTGTTCCGAAAGGAGCGGGTAGGAACAAGGTGCTCCCCATCATCAGTGATTACTGTAAGCCGTGCCTTGAAACCCGAGCAGACTGACAAGATCAAGAGCATAGCTGGATTTTGTCATTTCTTGGGTATGAAGATTGATTCTTCTTTGCTGAACATTGGGTTATGGATGTTGAGGCACTTCGACGCAAACGAAATGTGCTTTGATTTTGGGATCCCTTTATCTCCGACTAGTATTGCGAGATTGACTGGGTTACCATGCAGCGGCACTTCAATTCAAGAGACGGCACCGAAATCCAAGAGCATCAAAGAGTTTAAAAAAAGGCTAGGTGTGCCTACCAAAGGAAGGCAGCTAATAAAGCCTGACCTGCTGGCCAAAATCAAACAAGGTGCAGTTGATGACCTCTTTGTCACATGTTGGACTTTGCTTCTTGTTTCAAAGGTCATTGCTCCAGACACAACCAACGACATCAGCTTTAAGCTTTTGGATGTGTGCCTTGACGTTAATAATCTGACGACCTATAACTGGGTTAGCTACATCATTGAGACCTTCAAACATGGTGCCAAACAATTACAAAAAGAGGTGAAAAACAAATTTATTACAGGATCGACATATTTCCTTGGAGTAAGTAATATGTAAACCATTTTCATCTGTTCTTGTTTTTATCACAGTCATATATTTTTAGCTGCGAATAATGTCCTCTGCCTAATGTGTATGTAGCTATATTGCCTCGACTGGCTACACTGTCAGAATATGACACCACCTGTCGGTGAACCTCGGTTTGCAGTTTGGAATGATGCACAGCAGCTGGACCAATCGTATGCGGAACTGCCGGTAACTGTATTTCTTACAAAAACATTAGATGCATTTATATACATTAGTACACGCAGTATGGATCGTTGGATGCATTTGTAGCTTGCTCTCATTGTATGAATGTTCACATCTCAGCTAAGAAACGTCGAGGAAACTTGCTATGCAAACGATTTTGGCGAAGTTATTGTAACCTTGGAGATGCTTGATGATGCAGTGACCCCTTTTGAGAGCATCGAATTGGAACACGAGGTGTTGTCTTATCCTTAGCTCTTTATGTTATCGCCAACATTTTTGTTACTGGAATGACTTGAAAATGATAATGAAGCAATGACAATTTATTTTTTTACTCTACAAAATTACAGTGTACATCTCCCTTGTAACTTTGACGTGCAAATATAAGCGTATCAATCATGACAACAGCGTATTATAACAACACATGATCATATACCTGTAAAAACACTCGTACGTTCTACAACTACGTCCTAAAAATAAAACATTTTTAATTATATTACTTGGCAGGGCACATCTGTTCCCGTAGAACAGGACGAGGCTATCCTGTCAAGCGTCATTGGCCACAAGGAAATGGACAACGATAACATGCAAGAATACACTCTTATTACAGAGACAACCTCATCGGGTATCCCCGAACTATATCCTCAACAACAAATAGAGGTACAGTATTTACAACTTCTCTTTTATTTTCGTAGTGCAACTTGAAACATATGAGCCTCTTTGTTTTGCAAAAAATATATGCTAACCCCCATTTACACAAGGATCTGTTAAAGGAGCAACTCTCCTTAACACATGATGAAGAAACATCTGCCTACTGTCCTGAAACAACTACAACACCGATCGGGATGGTAATTGGGAGCTTCTATGTTAGACATATTCACTTTAATGATATATACACCTAACTATTGGTATTCAATGATACAGAGCCGAGGAGGAACGTCTATGAATGAGCACATGATGCACACTATATTTCCCACAAATGTTGGAACAGCTTCTAATCCAAATACCCAGAGCTCATCAAGCACAGTTTGTGATGAGGTAATGAACTGGTTCAACATTTCAAACAGTTCGCATTGGGTTATGACATGTGCAACATCAATGTATAATAGCAGTAAAGGTACTGGGACATACCGCAGCATATGTCCCACTCAGCACCTCGATAAACTGTAACTACAATTATCTAATCTAAATTATTGTGATAGATAACAACTGTAGAACCAAGTCAAACCAGTAAATCACTGGCATCTCATTCTCGATATGGAACACTGATTATTTGTGGACTGAAATATATTTGTATTATAGGATACCGATAGTTGCTTTGAAGTTAATTACCCATACAGAACGGCGCCAACTGAGGTGCCTGAAGAAGCTCAAGATGCCACGCAAGAAAAGATAAATGTGCCAGGAAAACAACATGTAAGTCAGGTAAGGTCATGTGATTTGTTACGGTCTGTTTCAATGATCTACAATACATGGTGCACTTATGTTCAATTAAATATTATATATTGCAGTATTACCCATGAAAAAGTGTTATTTCAATATTAATCATGGCCACTGTGTTTCAATGATCATGTTGATTCATAATGTTCTCAAGATGAAGACCAAGTACTGTGCTATACTTGTGGCAAAACAAAATTATCTAATGTACATGCCAAACATGATTATTACAGCCAAGAGAAGATCTAGATCTGGGGGGAGATACAGCAGAAACCACGAGTAATGACATATCTTTACACTATGGTATAGTTGCTGCATCATCGACATTGCCAGCTCAGTCTGGTATGTTGAATATAGTGAACGGAGGTAAGAAGGTCATGGAAAACAACAAAAATAATATCGAGCGGAAAAGCCATCGCAAGAGGACGTAATCCAAGTACTGCAAATCACCCTTTGCAGCTGAAAAGAACCGAAATGTTTATAACCTGAGTGATGACCATATCAGAATCTTCAAGGCAGTTATGGAACTTAACACTCAAAGGTAACTAAGTTATGCTAATCTTTTTTTACAGATATATGTTGCCATTGCTATTTGACCAATTGATAGACCATCTCCCTCTTTTTATTATGCAGTGTAACATTAATACATTCAGAAGATTCAAATTACATCATCCATGCCCATGAATTGATTCCTTATTTCAAGGAAACCAATTGTCGGTCCCATGATTTAATAGACTGGGGGATTAATATAATCTCACATGATGATTCTAAGGAGAGTCATGCTGGTTGGAGGATCATAATAACCACTTCACTTTCGGTAGGTGCTCGGGTAAGTACCCCTACTATTGGGTTACACAAAATGTTTTGACATGTTTTTCTCTGTCTTGTTGGTAGCGATCCTTCGTAAACTTGCAGCCATCTGCGTGGGAGGTCAATAAAGCGGACGTTGCTGACAAGATCAGAAGCATGGTGGCACCATACTCCCTGGAGTGCTGCAATCTGGTAGCAGTTTTATGTTATAATATCGCAAACTGCTTATTCGCCAATTTATATCAATTCACATTTTACTAACTCGGACATGTTTATGGTAGATTCTACTGCCCGTTTTTTATGATGATTGTTGGACATTGTACTCCTTTGGGATGACCAATGATGTTGGCATCAAAGTGACGATACTGGACTCAGTGAAACGAGATGACGAAGAGGGTTGGAGATCGCTTCAGAAGCTCACGTCTGACACAATTGTCAGCAGGATGACAGATTGTGTGGGTAGTATATTTCTAAATCTGAATCTGAACTGGATCAACGGACCAATAGTGTATGGTGATGTCCCAAAGCACGAACAGACCAATGCCTCAGGATTATACATGCTACATTTCATGACCAATTGGGACGGTTCTGCGATTACAGAACTGGTGAGTTGTTGACCTGTAACTCATACGTTTATTATTAGCAACTCAATACATACGTTTGTTGCAAAGGTTTAATAGATCATATCGTTCTGCTAACAGGGATGGGTCACCAACTACCGTGAAAGGATGCTGCTGCAAATGATAGGGCATTCACTCAACCACGCAAATCTCCCGATATCCATCAAGAAGGTCATAGGTAGCCGTCGACTGTAACTTTCTTCATGCCAAAGACTATAATCTAAAACCTATTATACTATAAGCGAATGCGAGATGAGGACTTCATCATACATGGGAATAGTGATACAAATGTTTTCTGGATCCTCTCATGATATTGTTGATGATAAACTTGACATGGCTGTAGGTGTGCGTGTGTAGTGTTTGAGTTGAGCACGTCCATGGGTATGCCCATGACGTTCACGTTGTGTTGGGGCTGCGTGTGTTGCGTCAAGTCGTGCACACACAGGATTGCTGCAGAATAGCTACGCTCCAGGTCGAGTCCGGGTCCGGCAGGTTTGCTGCCGCGGACGCGTCGTAGCAGGCTGGGTTTCATTGGCGTGAGTTGCAAGTTGAGGCTTTGACGTGCACAAGAGGTTAGCTCTACGTGTAGAAGCATACATAAGGCAATGTACTCCTCCGATGCATCTTGAGTCCCGTGAATAATAGGCCAAGATACAGGCGAGTTCCGTCGCCGCGGCGTTCGTCGCCGGAAGATCATCTTGCGTGCTCCAGTTACTATTTTTTCTATCTTGCGTTCTTGTCGTGAGCGAGAGGAAGTGCATTGCTGTGAGGTGTTCCGGGTTCCAATAGATATGTGTCCATTGCAAGCGTCAATTGTTCATGAATCATATATATAGTAGGTCATGAATCCTCAGGCCCCAACCCTACCAAGTTCCTCACACGGTTTCTAAACAGTTTGACAAGCCTGCGCCCGTTGTACATTGCTCCGAGGTAGAGTGTATTGCTCCGATGTTTATGTACACTAGATTCTATTGTGTGGTGACTGGTGAGCTCCAAGGTTTACACATGATTTGTCGTGCATTGCTCCCTTGTCACGACGGTTTGCACGACACCGTATATATAGTAGTGTTCTCTCGCAGCGTCCTGCGTCACAACAATGTTTACATTGACGGAAACACTCTACACACGACTGATTTGTGCGACTAAGCTGTACGACTAATACAAGTGCATGCAGTGAACCGGATAATCGGCTTTGATTCGCACTAAACGTACGGCTGGGTCGGATAATCCAGCTGTATGTAGCACAATGCCTCGTTGCGCCTTGGTTGGTGTGAGCCCAGTCACGACTCGGACTCACTTGCTAGTTCTTTCTTCTCTCAGCGTGATACCAAAGTTTACGTTAGCGAGGCGTCGGTTTACTTATTCTGATTTGTGGTCGTGGCTTACACCGGTGGCGACATGTTGTGCGTGAACCTGATGTTAGGACGACAGTTCCATGGGCACGGCAGGGCACGGGAATACGGTTTACTCTTCCGTTACTCCGGTTGCGACATGTTGAGCGTAAACCTTACCCAAGTCCGTGTTTGGATCAGCAAAGGAAAAACACATGACCGTTCAAAAAAAAAAAAGGAAAAACACATGACAAAAAAAAACTTTTCCTAATAACTGGGTAGAGTTAGGAAAGTTAACTTGCTCTCCTGCAGTGCACTCACTGACAGGCGGACCAGGAACGAGTACGGGGGCCCACTGTCAGTGAATGTCACGGCAGGGTGCCATTTGGTAGAGGATCCCGGTGCCTTTTAAGGGGCAGAGGATCCTCCATTCTAGAAGCACTCCCCTATTCCCATTCATCCCCTCTGGACTCCTATCCTTCGCTCCTGTGATATTCATGGTGGCTCGGAATTGAGAGGTGAAGGCGGTTGCACTCACACCCAGATTCTTCCTTCTCCTCCCCTCCACTCCCTTCTTGTATCCCCTGCGATTAGGAACTGATTTATCGGTTTGATTGTCTTTTCCTTTTTCTGCTTGTGGCGGTCGCTTTCACCCAGATTCGGCTCCCGGACGGCGACTGATTCTCAATCCGGCCCTGGTGAATTTTTCCAGTTCACCATACCCTACTATTTCTTGCGAGTGTTGCCCCATATCAACTTTGGTCTGATTTAGGGTCTTCTTTTTGGCCCGTGTTTTTCCCCCCCATCTTTTGTACTAGGGTTTGGCAATGTCACCACCATAGCTGTCGGATTTGCTGGCTAGTTCGATTGCAGGCCGTTAGCTATTGAATGCGAACGAGATTTAATCGTAGATCGGTTCATTCTTCTGGTTCGTATTGTCCCGTCAGGTAAGCCCCACCCTAACAATAAGTTTATATTTACCTGCTCGACTTACTTTTGCATGTTTTATACCATTTGCATGTGTTAAAATTGTTTCGATTGTATGGAAATGATTTAATATATGAAACTCAGGAATTTGTCTAAACATTTGATTACAAATTTCAAAAGTGTGTCATCCATGGAAATTTGGAACAAATGGCCCGTAATATAGTGGCCTGCCACTATATTTCAACCATCTGTTCAATGTCAAGCTGTGAGTTGTCAGTCCCATTGTGTTGTGTCATTTATAAATGCATATCTTGATCTGCTCTCTGTTAATCTTCTAGCTACAATTAGTGGGGTCTCCAACAGGAATTTTTAGGGACTCATTTTTTACTATTTTTTTGTCAAATGATAATGACATTCATGATACAATAGTTTTCTTCATGTGTTTTAGTTACATCATTAAACTGTTTGTTAAATGATAAGTACAAAGTAGTAACAGTCATGATACGACAATATGCTTTATGGTTACATTATTTCAATGTTTTTTAGATTTCGGTCCATGTTAAATGAAAGGGATAATTGCAACCAATAAGTGCTTTGGGAACAAATCCCGACCAACCCACTAGGTTATGTTGCAAAAATCACCTAGGATTGCTTGTTCGGCTTTGGGTGATCTCGTGTCACAAACTTGTTTCGGCTTGGGTGGTGGGTGATTTTTGCAACATAACCTAGTGGGTTGGTCTGGATTTACAACAAAAGCACTTATGGGTGGAAATCTGAAACTCAAGTTACTTGTGGGGTGGTTTTTGCACTTAAGCCTAAATAAAGCCCCTGTAGAGTCTGTCCCTGCACTGTTTTCACACGTCCATTTTCAGGAAAGTATGTCTGAAATGGGAAAAGAGCCTGCAGAGATTATAATTATTGATTCAGATGATGAAGATGGAGGATCTGCTGCAAACAAAACATTGGCACATGATACAGATGAAGTGCAAATGTTCACAGAACAGACAATGTCAACCTCTGTGATAACTGCCAAAAAGATGAAAGGGAAGGTCATGAGCAAGGTTTGTTCTTTTTTTTTATTTGGAAAACTATCCCTATGTTACCTGTGTATGTGACCTAAAGTATTGTTTAACCAACCTAGAACTTTAAGTTTGTCACTCATTATGCAAATTTTGAGCTTCAAGTTCCACTTGTAGTCTGAGATACAAACAAAGACAAACTTCAAAAGGGTGTACATTGCACCAAGTAGAATTGTTTGGGAGAGTAAAATGAGCCAGCATTTTGTTTAGGGGGTCAAACGGACAAAGTGAATTGTTAGGGGGAGTAAAATTGTGTACCTGTTGAAGCCTGCTACAGTCTAAAATTGTGCTAACGGTCCATTCAGATAAGCCGCACCTCTGTATGGGATATATGAATAATTATGTATTATATTGATTGGATAACTGAATGATGCAGCTCAGTATTTGCCTCCTTCCGGATGAGCTACTCATCGAGATCTTCACTCACCTTCCACCACGACCAAGCTGCATTCGTCCTATCTCCATTGTCTGTAAGAAGTGGCACGATCTGATCACTAACAGTCCCTTAATGGCCAAACGCCTGCTTGTCGAATACAAAAGACGACATAGCCTTCTTCGTGAATTGTTAAAACTTTTCGGCAGGTATGTTAATGCCTATGCAATTGATCGTAAAAATTTATTTGTTCATCATTTCATTCACTATAAGCATGTTTCGGAATTGCAGTGAACATATTTTTCACTCCAATGATTTGGGTTCAATAAAAGCCTGTGATCTTGCTACATCTTACACTGAGGGAAAAGAACAGGTTGAGGAGCTATTAGATGTTGCTATTGGAATTCTGAGGACCAAAATGTCTCCCATAGACTCTAAGATCTTGTTTACAACCATTGAGTCGGTAGGTACATTTTCATTTCGATGATATTTTATTATTTTATTATTTTGTCATTACATGATTATATACATTGATTACCATTCTCTATGTTATTAGGGAATTTTGTTGGTGCCTTCGTTGCCCCCTTCTTCTTTTGAAGAATTGATGGAATCACATTTCAATTGCTTGAAGTGTGGATTGACTTCTTGCAGCAAGGTATGCGTTCATGTTACTCGGTTTGCATTTTTGTTGTGTTATGTGATGCATAGTTTTACCTGATTGTTGTGAGCGCTTGTCAGATATTGGTGCCAGTAATCATCAATGATCACTACACCTTGTATTCCTTTGACTTGAAGAATACTGGAAAGATCACCATCATAGACCCACTTTCCTATTATGGACCATCTTTTGATCACAATGAAAGAGAGAGCAGACATCGGGAGGTGATGGTTGTTGACGGTCCTTACGACCCATTTTTACCGTCAACTTTATGCACCTTTTTGAACCTAACACCATCACCAAGAGTAGATGTAGGGCTTATTACTAATCATTTCCACTAGTCTTGGTATATTTATGAGTGCAGGTGCAATCCATATGAAAATGAGGGAAAAGTACATTACAATGCCGACAATTCATCACTCCGAGAAATCAGCATTGGCAGCCGAGGAAGACATGCACCAAAAAGGATACAAAACCTATCCAACTTGGGCCAAACCACCAAGACACATCATTAGGACCCAAAGGGGGACTCCTTGGTCCAAGCCCATGCAAGATATCCCTTCGGCAAATCCACAGTCATCGCAGGAACACACACGATGGAGAAAAGGCCATAATTCAGCCACCTGGACTCTCCCTGGGCTCTTGCACCAAGGCCCATCACCACAACACAAAGGAGAACCACCCCGCCAAAGCCCAAGGCCAAAGGGGCCAAGGGGGGGTCGGCCGACCTGCTACAGTAAGGTCGGCCGACCTGCTACAGTGGCCAATCTGGCCCAGATTTCTCAGGCGGTCCCCCACCGACGTGCCAAGGTTGGTTCCAGGTGCTTCAATGCCATTAAATGCTCGGAACCGCCTCAATTCCACCGACCTTTGAGGGCTATATAAGGAGGGGTACCCCCCTCCTCTCAAGACACCAATGAGAGACCAATTCACAACAAGATCATTCCATTCCCAAGGGCCTTAGGCCCCTTGTAGACTTGTAGGGAGAGAGTAGGGTAGGAGAGAGGGGTAGTCCTCCCTTTTGTGAGGACTTCACCCCAATCTTGTATCTTAGCGGATATCTTCTTATTGAATAGTTCTTCGTTCGTTCATCGTTCGTTCATCGTTCGTCGTTCGTTCTTGCTCGTTCGTCGTTCGTTCTTCGTTCGTTGATCATTCATTGCACTAGATCTATTCTTTAAGTAAGTATTCGTGATATTCTTAGGATAGTTGTATCGTTCATAGTATTAGATCTTGCTATACTTGTTTACGGGATCATCGCTCCGCAAGGGGTGCTCTAGTCTCCCAGATTGGTACCAGCGCAAGGCTAGAGTAGTAATCGATAGTGTGGACGTGGTGTCTAGGCTAGAGGTTACCTTTGTTTGCTGTGTGCCCCACGGTTTGTAGAGGTAGGTGGCAGGAAGTGACAGCCCTGTCCGTCCAAAGGAACCCTCCACGTTCGGGTACATAGTAGAGCTACAGGTCGGAGTGGCTTGGCAGACCAAGCCTAAGCCGGCGCCCGAAGTAAGCAAGTAGAACCTGATCTATGCTATAGCGAGACAACCATACCCTAGTTTATCCTCTCTATCCCTGTGCTATCTTGTTGTATCTTGTTGTCCTTGGGCAAAACTAACCTTGTTGCAAATTACCTCCGTTCCTTGGGGAAAACAAATACGATACCTTGGAATACTCCCGGGTGAAGTGCTGCGACGACACTCCGTGCGCTTGCGGATTTATCTGTGACCGTAACAAGTGTCAACAATGGTCCGTATTTGCGCGCGCATGACCGAACTTGTCCGTGCGTTTCATCCGGATCTGCGGTTAAAATGGTCATGGACAAAATGTCAGTATTCTGAGGTCCTGACATTTGAATCCCGTCACCTTAGTGGATTTCGCATTTTGAAATTAATGGAACTATGTGGTGGCTATCCAACTTCTATCGCTCCCGAAAAGGTCAGTTCTTTTGTTCATTCTTGCTTCGACGTAATTCACTCAAAGAAAAATTTACAATGTCTTCACTCTTATATGCCCAGGATGACCTTAAAGAATTTCGTATTGACCTGCTGGAAAAAATTCTTTCACATCAAAGTAATGAAGCTGTTCTGCCAGACAGTATTAAGATGCATCTCCGTTGAAGCTGCATCTCCGACAGTAGGAAGCTGCATCACTAGCAAAATGTCTTGAATGAAATGTAGTACACTGGTTCAGATAGCACCAACTGAACTTTTTTTCTTTTGGACGTAGCAATCCTGCCTCTATCAATATATGAAAGAGTCAGCTAATTGCAAAGTTGTGGAATATGCACTGATCTTAAAACCTGACACCTTTGCTTGCGATAACTTTTGAGTAAACCATCTCCCTTGCGATAACTTTTGAGTAAACCATCTCCCCAGTAGTGTTGGCCGCCTCACTTGCTAGTTGAAGGATGTCTTACAGATATGTCATTTGGGAACCAGCGTGACGGAGGAGCCAGTGGGCACGCTGCGAAACGAGTCATGTCTTGGTTTACCAAAAGACAAGCACAGCGTGTGTAAACAGGTGATAGAGCCAGGGCCCGCCAAACAAAAACTGTTTTCAGTAGTAAACCACCATAACGGAAGCGTAAACCGTATTCCCGTGTCCATGGAACCGAACACTCGTTCTGGGCATCAGGTTTATGCAAGTCATGTCGCGACCGGTATAAGCCAAGACCACAAATCAGATAAAGTAAGCCAAGACAACAGATAGGACCATGTCCGTCATGGAAAGTCGAAAGAACTCCCATGTGATTGTGGGTCATACACTCATCACCTGAACACACAACACACGAGCCAAACCATGGGCACAGTATACTTACAGATGCTACAGAGTTGCAGAAGATGCCCAAGATTGGCAAGGGTGTAGCAGATGGGCATGTTGGGGCCTAATCTTGGCGAGAACGGCTATATGCTCCGAAAGCCACGAAAGAGTAACATATAGCATGACAATCATAAAATAGAATCAAAAGCTAGGCAGGACAAGAATTGCATTCAATCGAAGAACAGAGAGGATCGCGTGCCCTGCCAATGACAGCCTTATATTGAAGTTAAAATGAGTTACATGAACTACAAGTTACAATGATAGTATTTTTCAAGTTACATGAACTCCGAGTTTCATCAATTTACAATATTATTCAAGTTACAATGAGTCCACAACTTAATTTACTAAGCACTGATGTGGCGGAGTTTAGCAAACTCGAGGACATTGCAGTCCGTAGTGGTGCGAAACCAAATCGGTTGGCGCACATTGTTGTCGACAATGGGGAATTCAACAAAATGATACGCGGCAAGCTTGATATCAATGCCAACCGTGAAGTCGTTGTTGAAGTCGGCCAAGTAGATATGGTCTCCCCTGATCTTCTCAAACGTGGGCGGAACCTTGAAAAAAAACATATAGTTAGAAGAAAACTGGCAGTTCATCCCAAAGAAATACAGAGACGGTACCAAAAACTATCATTACCTTGAAGAAGAACGGGTAGTTGAGGCCAAGAAACAACGACTCCCCGCTTTCAAAGATAGCTTCCTCTGTTAACCATGCATCCGTGTCTGGGTCATAAGCCTTTGCTTCCACACGCTCAGGCCAGACAAAATCGCACTGACGATTCAAAAGAACTCTTGGGCCCTTGTAACAATCAGTACATTGGCCATGAACACAGACAAGAACAAGGCGGCCATTACGCTGAGCAAGGTAGAACGCGGCCCTGGGGTTGATGTTGTTATCACCAACATCAATAGGCCCAGCCATCTTATTGGGGATGACATCCGGGGTGTCGATGTTCCAGCGAAAGAGGTTGCCATATCGGTCCACGGCGACAATAATTTGAGGGTCCATGAGCACAACATCCATATAGGTGTATAGTACATCAACCTTTGGGGATTTGAGCAGGGTCCAAACGTAGCATGCCTGAGACGCGAAGGCCAAATGCCCATTATTAAAAATTGCCACAGCAAGGAACCCTCCTTCTTCGTCCGAAGTGCGGCAAAGTACGACTCGTTTGACATGATAAAACTTGTCTTTGATTTCGACTAACATTCTGCTCATTGGTGGCCAGCGATCCTCTATAACAAAAATAACAATTCAACGGTATAACACAATAATGTTGTATAAAATACAGTACATAATTTTACGAAAAATAATATTCTTCATCGAAAGTACCTCTCATGCTTTGAGTGGGTGGCATAGGACGTCTTTCGCCGCTCAAGGGCTGATACAAATAAATGTGCAACACGCCGTTGATTGTGTTCATCTCTACAAGCCAATCATCCTTCCCGCTGATCCAATCACCCACGGCATGACATTTATAAGACATACTGTTGGACATGTCATGAAGCCCGAATGCGCCGTCGGACTGCTGTACATCGAACTCAGAATCTAAGTCATCTTCCGGTGGGCGAGAGGACAGCAGCAAAGGAATGTTAGCATGCAGGCGACGAGTATCGCGGCATGTGTTCTGCGCATCTTTGGAAGTGGAGGCCAGGCGAAGCACGTCTACTGCGTCGAGCCTTTCGGCGATTTTTCCAGACAACTCGGACGGAAGGTCCAAGAATCGACGATTGCACAACCTGTCAGGCTTCCCCTCCATTGCCTCTGAGAAGCGATGGGAATTCTGGTTGTAAAATGAGATATGGCGGGAAGAGGACGAACCGTGTCCCTTGGTTAAGGGATATATAGCCTTTGGACGTCCCTTCGACCCCGTACGACGCCTATTCGAACGGACTCGACGCGTCGAATCCGTACGACGTCTATTCCGGTCTCAACTATTGATCCGTTCACACCACTTTGATCCGTTCACACCACTTAAGTCGGTTCGCGCCGCTTGGGTCGGTGAACAAGGCATTTGCTAATGGCATCGCTGCAGCTAACGCAGTGGTGCATGGATGGGATCGAACGGCCACTCTGGTAGTAAACCATTGGACTCGCCAAACTAAAGAGGCTTGTCATCTCAGCAGGTTCCATAATCAATCATTCCCTTGCCCATGTGTAATAAACCGTCATTCAGATTAGGTCTACGCACAACAGGGCGCGCAACCTCTGTAAGCCATGTCCACAAAGCCTAATAAGCCAAATGTAAACGATGGCACAAAGACAGCACTAGTCGCTGTGTATTGCGCACCGTCGGATATACGTGCGTAAACTTTGGTTCACGCAGGATGGGCGGGGCTCGCGTAATCAGGCGATAGAGCCCGGGCCCGCCAAACAAAAACTGTTGTCAGAAGTAAACCACCGTAACGGAAGCGTAAACCGTAATCCCATAGTGCCCGTGTGTGTCGGTCGGTGCACTGGGGAAAGGCCTCGGCCCAAGGAGCCAGTGGGCCGAGGACGGACGCCGCGGCCCACCCAGGCCGTGGAGGTCCAATAAAAAAGAGGGAGCCCACCCCCCTCCGCGCCGCAAAGGCCCGTGTGAGAGGGTGGCGCACCTGAGGAGAGGACGCGCCCCAGCGAGTGTTCCAGATCTTCTCTCCTCCACATTCAACAACGGCTCGTCCCGCCACAGTAATCTCTCCATCTCGCCCTATCTCCGTGACAGCGAACCCATGCATGCATTTCGTAAGTATTTGTTTGACCTGGCTGGAGTACAGACGGTGCCTGTGTGCTCCCACGTCCACGTGTGACATTCACACTCGAAGAACCCGTTGGATGTCTTGGCAGTGGCCTTGAAGCGGTGCTGTGATCAGCTGAACCGCGGATTCTTTGACATGTTTGAGACTAGAAAATGACCGTCACCCAGCTCATCATTAGGATCAACACGTTTGAACGCCCCGCACTTCTTCATTGTTGCACGGACACGTTTGAACACCGCGCGAGTGTAGAGTCTTGCACCGTGCTTGCTCCCGCACGACCGCCGTCGCCGCAGGTCTCTCTGGAGCCCAGCTCACGGTGCCGCTAGCCGCCGTGCGCTGGCCCGCTCCCCTCGCATTTGTGTGTGACCCTTGGCTTAATTACGGCCATTAAACGACGTAAGGCACGACCACAAAGCCTTCCAAGGCCAGGACGCTCGTATCACGAGATAACTAGCTAGTGCTATCCACAGCTAGAGAGATCGAGATCAAGCAACGTAAGTCAATCGTGCTGCCAGCATGCATCATACATCTGCAGCCTGCAGGTTGTGAAGAGTAGCAAGGAGGAAGAGCTCGAGGCTCGCGGTGAACAAGGCATCTGGTAATGGCATCGCTGCAGCTGACGCAGTGGTGCATGGATGGGATCGAACGGCTACTCTGGTAGTAAACCATTGGACTCGCCAAACTAAAGAGGCTTGTCATCTCAGCAGGTTCCGTAATCCATCATTCCCTTGCCCATGTAATAAACCGTCATTCATATGAGATCAGGTCTACGCACAACAGGGCGCGCAACCTCTGTAAGCCATTTCCACGAAGCCTAATAAGCCAAATGTAAACGATGGCACAGAGACAGCACCAGTCGCTGTGCATTGCGCACCGTCGGATATACGTGCGTAAACTTTGGTTCACGACAGACAAGCGCAGCGTGCGTAAACAGGCGATAGAGCCAGGGCCCGCCAAACTAAAACTGTTGTCGGGAGTCAATCACCGAAACGGAAGCGTAAACCGTGGTCCCATGCCCGTGTGTCGGCCCAAGGAGCCAGTGGGCCGAGGACGGACGCCGCGGCCCAGCCAGGCCGCGGAGGTCGAATGAAAAAGAGGGAGCCCATCCCCCCTCCGCGCCGCCAAGGCCCTTTGTGAGCCGGTGGCGCTGCGCCACGTGGCTACCCGCGGCGCACCTGAGGAGAGGACGCGCCCCAGCGAGTGTTCCAGATCTTCTCTCCTCCACATTCAACAACGGCTCGTCCCGCCACAGTAATCTCTCCATCTCGCCCAATCTCCGTGACAGCGAACCCATGCATCATCCCGTCCAGGCAGCTCCTCAGCTCCTCTTTGCACAACTTTCTCCAGGACCTCAACGTCTCCAGCATCCTCTTCCATAACTCCATCGATCCCAGTCCATGTCTTTCCCTGAGTACTATTTGAGCAAAGATGAATGATGGGCCGATCCAATATCGGATAACCAGCTCGGGAGAGGTCTATTCGGGCGAATCCCATCCGGGAAAGTCCTAAATCCTCAAATTCCAAATGGCCTAATAGTGACCTAATTTTGCCCCTCTTTTTTTCAGAGTACCTTAAATAGGAACTAAGTTAACAAATGGGTGCCAGACTGAAACAAACATTTCAGTTCGAAACGAAATATTTACTACCAATGCAACAAGATGCATGAGAAAGATGACATGCAAGTACCTGTTTCTTCAGGACTGAATTTTAGCAATGCGTCAATAAAAGCAAATATTGTTCAGCATCAACTGTTAGTGATGCAACATACCAAACAAATATTGTTGAAGCGTACTTAAGAAACTAAACAATGTTCAAAGCTACATAACAAACTAGTTATTGTTCATAGCAACATATCATGACTAGACTACAGGGTCTGCAGCAGAGGTAGAGCACACTCGAATTTGGGCATCTTCAGGAGGATCATCCTGCAGCATGGTTGCCACATTCTGGCTGCTCAACCTCTGCACCGTCTTCACAATCTTCAGATGCACTACTGGTATCAGCCATGCTTTCACTGATGTAATCACCATGACCAACAGTGGAAATAGGAAGGTGCGGGACTCTAGGCCAGATTTCAACCTTCATACTAACACAAGCATCAGTTGCTTCAAGCATAACTCCAGGTTCAATCATCCTGAAGTTTACCATGTAGGAATCATCAACCCTGCAGCAGTTGTTACAGTACACTAGACATATAATACACTTAAAGTTGTTGTAGATGTTATAAACTGTTCAACAAATTAAATCTGTTGACAACAAATTATAACAAGATAAGGGGCCATATCTGAATGAAAAGAGTTAGCAGAGTTTTGACAGTTTTGACAGTGGTCCAACCCCGCAAATACAAAGCAACATAAGTTACAAAATAGTTATTAAACAAATAACTACCTACATTCAACTTGTAATGTAAAATTGACTGTTAACTGAAATTGAAATCACTACCTGGTTGGTTCACTGAACTAGATCTTGAAGAGGAATCCAACCTTCTTAGGTTTATAGCTGCAGCAAAAATGAAATGACAAAGAACAATTAAATAACCAAGTCAAGATATTTAGAAACCATCAAATAAATACTGCAATGACAAAAGTTGAACAAAGATTCTAGCAAACAATTTAAAGTACCACCAAAAGATTATATAATTACAATGACTAAAATTTGCATGCCAGTAATAGTATACGACAGATACATCAAATAAATACTCACATCTTAAAAACAAATGACTTCTAGTTAAATTAAACGTGTAAATTATGTGGAAACTGTACTAATATCATCATCAATTACTTGCAGTCATATATTAAACTAATTTTGCACCCATACCAATATGTAAATTCATCTAGTTTTACTTAGTTTCACCTAGTTTTACTTAGTTTCATCTAGTTGCAACTAACAAAATATAAAATACTGGATTGTTCTAGCCTGGACATGCTGCCATGCGTTGATCAAGCAGCCAAAAACTCACTTTTGCAAAGAAATAAACAAGTCAGACAAGCTAATATACTATCAATAGCAATGCTAGAAAATAATACAAGCTGCTCTCTGACCATGCATGCTTGCAGTTGTTAGCTGATCAGACAATGATTCACAAATGCAATCAGTGAACCAATTATTAGAGCACTGTAACATGTGAATAAACAAATAGGGCTACTAATATTTGAGCATCTAGCTGCACAGACCAATTGGATAGGAGCAGAGCAGAGAATAAACCAATCCTGAATAATCTTGCTGATGGAGTCTGCTGAACTTCGGCCTGAGACCAGAGCTTCTCTCCTTTTCTTCAGAATCAGACCTGTACACAAACAGTGAAAAATAGATGTGAGCTGAATCGAGGGGAGTACCAACTATTCCTATTACCGCACCTTTTGCACAAAGAAATTACGGGAAATCGAGTGAAACAGAGTGACTTCATGAACTAAAGTCAACCAAAATGCGATGGGGGCATTAGCAACCTCATATGAACAGCTCGAACAACAGGACAACATCAAATCAATAGCACTAAGAAGGGGATGCATGGTGACCAACCCAAGCGACAGGAACTGCATCAAAACAGACCATAGGCCGCCTATAACTACAGCAGTAGCGTACAAATCCTAAGAAAAAAATGTGGGAAATCCACTCGAATCACAACCTAACAGTTCAAATCCGACCAAACTGCAGCTAATGCATCAGCAACATCGAATCAACAACTAGAATGACGGGATCAAACAGGAACAGAAGCAGATCGAGAGGGGGGAGGAGGGGAAGGAGGACGAACCCTAGCATCCAGTCGCATGAGGAGCGGGGGAGACGAAATGGAGGCGGACGAGATGAAACACCGTCCGGCTGTCGGCCTCCCGGAGCATGGCGCGGAGCAAGTCGACGCCAGCGCGCACATGCGCACCACACGGCCAGAGAACCGGCGCGCTCTATGCCGCGTCGTATGGGCCGCCGCCGTACAGCACCCCCGCCCTCTCCTCCTCTTCCCCAGCGCTGGGCACCGGCGACGGCGCGGCGTTGCCCATCGGCAGGTGCCACCTCGGCAGCCACATCCCGCCGCCGCCGCCGCCGCCGCCGCCGCCGACTGCTATTTTTTCTGTGTTATGGAAAGAAAAGAAGCGAAAATGCAACAGATGTCATAATACAACAAAATCAGACGGACAGAAAAATCAGCAAAGGCATCGCCGCATCGGACGGTACAAAATTCGGGTGTTGAGACGGCTCTAAATTCCCGGGGAAAATATAGCAATCCCCAACAAAAAAAAACGTATATATAGGAAAGAAAAGGCAGATGGAGGCGAATATCTGAAACTAACGCCTTAACATGTCTGAATTAAAAGGGCCCATACTTGGGCACGAGTTCTGGTCTTGCAGGAATACTAGATAAACATTATTACAAGGGGGTCACCCCCCTACGCCGGGCTCGCAGGCCGCTCGTCGGGGTCGGGGACGTACAGCTTCACCAACTCGTCCACGATCAGCTTGACGCGGCCCTTGTGGCGCTGTTTCTCGTCGCTCTCGGGCTCCTACAGGAACAGCTCCACCGGGAACCCATCCGCGTGCCCCAGGACGACGGTAAGTAGGTCATTGGCGACGGACTTGATGGCCGCCTCACATTCCTCCGCGATGCGTGCCCGCATGGTGTCCACCAACCCGTCGAATAACTGGGCGAGCGGCATCAGGGCGTAGATGATCTGGCTGAGGGCGGGCTCCTGGCCGCCGGTGTTAAGCTGCTGCATGCCAACCGCGGCCAGACCCTTGTTGATACGGCGGTAGATGTCCAACGCCATTGCCGTCAAGCGCGCGCGCTCGGTGTGCCACTCAGCATCGTCAGCCGCACTGGAGGAGGAGCCGGCACCACCCGCGGACCCGGCCTGCTGGAGCTCAAGGTTCAGTCTCTGCACCTTTGCCGTCAACTCGCGCACCTTCATCTGCGTGTTGAAGTACCCCTTCACCTGGTCCTCGAGCTCACGGATGCGGGTGTGGTACTTCTCCTTCATGGTTCCCCAGCCCGTGGCGCGTTCCTCCAGGTCCTTGATGCGGGCGGCCTGCTGCTGGATAGTCGCGTCGTGCTGAGAGAGCAGATCCTCCGACTCCTTCAGGGCCTCCTCGACGTGCGCCTCCCGCTTCTTTAGGGTCTCCTCCAGACTCTTGAGTTTCTCGACAGCAGCAGCATGGGCGTCTTCGCGGGTCGATAGATCTTGTGCCGCCCTGGCCAGCTGTTCCTCCTTGTGTCGCAGCTCATCTCGGCGTGCATCCAGGCCCGCCTCGGCAATGTCCAACCCTTCCTCGCGGCGCTGGACGGCGAGCTCGCGGCCAGCAAGAGACGACTCGCGCTGATTCAACTCTTGAATTCGGGGCCTCAGGTCGTCGTCCACCACCTTGACGGCGTCTTCGCGCCGCCGCAGGGCCTCCTCGATAAACTTCACGGCCTTCTCCCGGTTGTTCAGGCGCGTGGTCCGCCGGTCGGCCTCGCGCCTTTCCTCGTCAAGCGCTCGACGGTCGCGGTCGAGCTCTGCCATCTTGTGCTTGTACTGGTGCTTGGCTAATGCCAGGGCACCACTGAGCTTCTCTTCAACGTCGGCAACGACGGCCTCGCGTTTCGCCAGCTTCTTATCCACCGCCTCCGCCGAACACTGGAGGGTCGCCGCCACACGGCACACTTCGGCGACAACACGGGTGACTGGAGGAATTGGGACACCGCTCACAATGACTGCCTGGACCTCAGCGAAAGCATCATCAACCCGCGAGGCCGGGAACGAACTCCCGGCGGCGGCGGGCGGCACCTGCTGACGAGTGTTGGCTCCAGCAGGGGAAGATGTTTGCGCCCTCGGCACCTGCGTCGCCTGCTCCGAGCTCGGGGGAGGTGACGTAGCACGAGGGGTCGGGGAAGGCGTCCTCTCTTCAACACGACGCGCCACAGGCGAGGCGGCCCGGCGCTCCTCCGGCTCCGACGGGCTGGGGCCGCGCGGGGCACCACCCTCCACGGCCTCCACCCTAGCTTGAGTTGGCGCGGCCTCCGGCTCCGAAGTCACGGTGGTCCGAGGAGCCAGTGGCGTCTGAGGCGCGCTCTCGGCAGCAGGCTGGGTCGCGCGCTCGGCTGCAGGACAAGGCCCCGTGGGAAAAACACCAAATGTACAATGAAAACCCAACAAACAGCCAAGGGGTAGGACGACGAGGGCGAACAACGCATACCTTCGGAGACGTTTGTACCTCGTTGAGACCTCAACCTTCGGCATTTCCAAAATGATCGGACGAGGTGTGGTGCTCCGGCCCCGCTTCGAGCACGCCGCCTCACCAGGATCCTCGACCGCGAAGGTACCATTGCCATCAGTAGCAGTCAGAGTGGGACCAGGAACTCGGAGCGGCTCAGCCGGCGCCGGTGGCGGTCTGGAATACGGCCCAGCAGCGTTGAGCTTCGGCATCTCCTCCAAAATGTCCCAGCGGCGCGGGTTCACATGAAGCGGCTCGGCGCCAAGGGGATACTTCAGCTGGGCAGGAGGGTAGATCTCAGTCAGGATATGGAAGGCCTCTCTTTCCTCCTCCGGCGACAGGTCGGAGCCGGCCCCCCGCCGAATCCGGCTCTCGAAGGTGAAGTCGGTGTACATCCAGGTCGGCTTCATGTGGGCGCGCAGCGGGGCAATCCTCTTGCGAATGAAGTCGTAGATCACGATCCCCTCGTGCAAACCGGAGGCGTGAAGGACGACGATCCGATCGATGACCGGACGGTACACACGCGACAGCCGCGGCAAGTCCTCCCAGTACTCGGTCGTCTCGGAGGGGGCGGTGTTTGAGAAGGAGAAGCCGGGAAACGGCTCAGCGCCACTGAGGTAGAGCCATTGGGCCCGCCAGACATCAAACTTTGCCTTGGGCACGAAGTTGATGTATTGCTCCCCGCCGCTCCGCCGGCTGAAGCGGACACACCCAACCAGGTCGTCCTTCACGAGGGAGCGGAGGTGGTAGTAGCGACGAAAGACCTAGACGCAGGGTTGCACCCCCACGAAGGCCTCGCAGAGGTGGGCGAACACCGTGAGGATCTGAACGGAGTTGGGGGGGAGATGCACCAGTTTGATGTTGTACTTGAGCATAACCTCCTTGAGGAAGGCAGAGAACGGCGGCACGGCGCCGCCAAGCACGAAGGGGAGGAAAGAAACGATCTCCCCTCCGTCATGGTCCGCCTGGGCCGTGGCGGTCGCCTCACGGATGGTGATGCCCTCCTGAGGGAGCAGCAGGTGCAGCCGCACCCGACCGAGATCCTCCTCGGTGAGGGAGGACGCCGGCACTGCCGATCCCGCCGGCTCCGCATGCGGTGGTGGCAGGCGCGGATTCACCGACGGTGATCGGTGGCGGCGGCGTCCGCGTCGATCGCCAATCATGTTGGCAGCTGAAGGCAAAACCAAGAAAGAGAGAAGGCGAAGAAGCGGAGAAAGCGAGAAAGAGCGGAGGAAGAGTGTGGAAGTAGAGAAGAGAGAGCGGAGGAAGAGTGTGAAAGCGAGAAAAGAGCGGAGGAAGAGTGTGGAAGCCTGCGGCAGTGGTTTTGACAGAGCGCGGCAGGCTAAACGACACCACTTGGACGACTTGCGTCATCACGGGCCCCGCCACTTCCTCCGCAAACCGGCGCTCCCCACCAATGACAGTGCGTATTGCCAAAAAAAACAAAAAACAAAAAAACAAGGACAGTGCGTCGGGGTAAACAGGGGCGCGACGCGTGGCTACCCGGGGCGCCTCGGCTCAGTCGCGCGCCTGCTTGATGGTGGGACGCCCGGGATCCATCACGCGTGCGGGGCCCGCGGGGCTCGCAGCCGCGAGCCAATCCCTCGGGAGGGGTGCGCGCGTGCTCGACCGAGCAGGCAGACTTTCAATGCGCGTGCGTGGCGTGCAGCCTACGGACAGGAGCGCGATGTGACCGCACCGGTCATAGCCCCGTGACCCGCAGCTGGCCAGGCGGTGTGGGCTGCTGACGTGCGCCGCCTGACAGGATCAGAGGCATGACTTGATCTTGTACTGGGACAAGACCTCCATTGAGAAGCCGAAAACGGCGGTACCGCGCCGGTGAGCACGAAGGAGAGGAAGGAGATCTGTCCGTCGTGGTACGCCTGGACCGTGGCGGTCTCCGGACGCCAGACGAACAGTGATGCGCTCCTCAGTCCTCACCCTGGGGGAGCGGCATGTGCACCCGCACCCGATCGAAATCGAGCCATTCACCGTGGCGTCCATGAGGTGACACACGGCATTAACCGGGTGGAATGTGACGGTGAAGAGCTGGCAGAAGGGATTGGCATTACTCCGCAGCTGGCCCACGGCGGAAATGAGGTCGTTGACCCTCGACTTCTCCGCACCGAGTCCCCAGTGCTCATCGAGCGGCATGAGGAGCCGCTTGCTCACGAGCCCGTGCAGGGTCGCGACGGTCACCGTCGACGGCAGCCACAGGTCCCTCGCCACAGGTCCCTCAAAGGCGCCCCACGCCACGCCACCTGCACTACCGGTTTCATTCGGATGAAACCTATCCCCTCTCTTTCCTCTTTAAATGCCACGCCACGACATCCTTTTTGCTGAGCTGGAGGGAAATGCCACGCCTATAAGACTCCGCTCCCGCACATCTCGCGTTCACAGTTGACAGCAGTCAAGCGGCGTCGTACGGTATCACAGTATAGCCCTGTGGCGCACAGGAGCAGAACCGTGACCTCCTTTCCCCAACTATGCTCGGAGGAAGCAACGGCGGCTCGGTTTGATGAGTTGTTTTTTTGTTTTTTTTTTATAACGGGGTTGGCGAGATTGAAGATTTGGAGGAAGCAGTGCACGGAGGAGAACCACGCGCCTCGTCTGCCCCTAACGCCGCCTTTAGCACAAATCATGGAATCGGGAACCATTGGAGGATCCAACAACTGCGTTTGGCACTATGCGCGTGGGCATGACAATGCCAGCATACTAATTTCCCAGGTCTTAAAGAAAAAAAAAGGTTTCTTTCTGACTGTTAGCAAGCTCGGATTATTACGATAGTCTGTGATGACAAGAAGCAAACCCTACCATTTACAGCACTACTGGTGAATAAAAATTGATGATCCTGCTCAGTGATCGGAATGAAACGTCCGCGTGAAACCAACATGACACTGGTGTTCATTTAAAAAAAATAAAAACGTGACACTGTGGTGCGTAAAACCATCGGAGGCACCAAAACAAGGGGGTTGTCAGGAATAAACCGTACAGATCCGGTGCCCAACTGTCATCAGGTTACGTTCAACATGGGGAAACGAGTGTAAGCTAGGACTCCAAAGCCACTAACCATAGCAGTACATTCACCAGGATGCAAAAAGTTACAGTCGACTTCTACCTAAGAGTTTCTTGATAGATACTGGGAGGGTTGCGTGGTTAAGTGAATGTCCTATCATTTGCAGCAGCATCCTTTCACAGTAGTTGGTGACCCATCCCTGTCAGCAAAACAAAATCATCTGTTAATCCTTTGCATCAAACCGTTTTGATTTCAGTACATCAACAACTCACCAGTTCTGTAATCGCAGTACCGTCCCAGTTAGTCATGAAATGTAGCATATATAATCCAGAGGCATTGGTCTACTCGTGCTTTGGGACATCTCCATACACTATTGGTCCTTCCATCCAGTTTAGATTCAGGTTTGGACATATAATGCGGACACAATCTGTCATCCGGCTGACAATTGTGTCAGACGTGGCCTTCTGAAGCGACCTCCCACCCTTTTCGTCATCTCGTTTCACTGAGTCCAGTATGGTTACTTTGATGCCCACATCATTGGTCATCCCAAAGGAGTACAATGTCCAATAAGAATGATCATTAAAAATTGGCAGTAGAATCTATTGTAAACATGCTCGAGTTAGTTAAATGTGTGATCTTAAGTAAGCGAAAAAAACAGGTTGCGATATTATTACATAAAAAATGGTACCAGATTGCAGCACTCCAGGGAATATGGCGCCACCACACTTCTTATCTTATCAGCGATGTCTGCTGTATTGGCCTCCCATGCAGAAGGTTCTAAGTTTAACAAAGACATCTACCAAACAATAAGGGGAAACACATGTTGAAATCATTTTGTGTAGAGATAATAGCGTTTTCACCATAATTTTGAACTCCAGTTGTGAAACAACCATCGGTTTTTCGATTTTGCAAGATCACCATAGAATGCTTTCGATTTTTTACAAATCTATGGTAAAATCGCAAAGTGATTTTGCAAGATCACCATTGTTTTTGAAAATCTGTGGTAAATCGCAAAATCTGAAACTCGATGGTTGTTTCACAATTGGACTTTAAAGGTGTGGTTGATATTAAATTGCGCCTTTTGTGTAACCCCAATACAACGAATACATGTTGCAGCACATACCGAAACTGAAGTGGGTATTATGATCCTCCAACCAGCATGGCTCTCCTTAGAGTCATCATTTGATATTATATTAATTCCCCAGTCTATTAAGCCAAGGGACTGACATTCGGTTTCCTTAAAATATGGAATCAATTCGTGGGCACTAATAATATAATTTGAATCTTCTGAACAAATCAATGTTGTATCACTGCATAATAAAATGAGGTAGGTGGGCTATCAATTCATGAAAAGAACAATATTAACATATTAATGTTATAATGCATACAATAAGGAAAATGTTCTATGAACATATAAAAATGACCATTATTTGTATTACCTTTGATTGTCAAGTTCCATAAGAACCTTGAATAGATTGTGATTATCGTCACTGTAGTTATGAAATTTCCGTGTTTTTCCATTTGTGTATGGTGATTTGTAGTATTTGGATTGTGCCCTCTCGCACTGGCTTTTCCGTGGGACATTGTTTTTATTTTCTTCGACGACCTTTTGATCTTCGCTCACCTTACTAGGCACTGACGACACATGAACCATACAACACTGTGAACCTACAGGTTTGGTTCTGGTTTCTAATGTGTCTTCCACCTCTGCTTCTTCTTGTTCTGTCTGTGAAACATAGGATTAAAATGTACATAAACGGATATATAGATATATTTTTTTTCATCTAAACTTCATCAGACTGAGCCATGTAAGAATTGAAAACCATTTAATAACAGATCAAAAATGGATATCCATTACATTATGTTATATATTATTCCATCCGTTCACATATATACTGCCTCTAGAATGCACTGTATCTGTAGATGGAAGGACTACAAAGTACCATACCTGTGTTAGGTGATGCTGTTGTGTGTTCTTGTCTCGACCGGTATCTACAACAGCTGGACTGGTTGTTTGTACATGTGCTGTTTCCTGTGTGATATCTTGAGGTACCATAAGCACATCAGTTGGCTCTGTTCCGGATGGGTTATTAAAGCAATTTTCGTTAACCTGAAATACAAATAGCTCGGTATAAATTTTTTTCAGCGTTGCATCAAGAACGTCTTCATTCCTTCTCAATCTCAATTTTACCATTATTTTTTATTAGTTATGTGGCATGTAAAGTATTTAATGCTTGTAATTTAGTATATCAATCGGGTTGTACTTTTTTCCAATTTAATTGTGGTATGGCCCAGTGTCTTTTGTACAAATAGATTGATTATACACAACAGAAATCCCTATAAAAATAGTTTGGTACTCCCTATTGGTTATATCTGATAACGTTGGAACAGCATGGTTCATTTTTAACCAAGTCATGCTTGTGGAATCTGATACATAAGACTGTAATATGCACTGTATCTGGAGATGGCATTACTACGAATTATCATACCTGTGATATGTGCAGCTGCTGTCTGTTCTTGTCTCGACCGATATCTACAACAGTTGGACTGGTTATTTGTACATGTGCTGTTTCCTGTGTGATATCTTGAGGTACCATAAGCACATCAATTGTCTCTGTTCCGGATGGGTTATTAAAGCAATTTTCGGTAACCTGAAATACAAAGAGCTCGGTAAAAACAATTCAGCATTGCATCATGAACGTCTTCATTCCTTCTCAATCTCAATTTTACTGTTATTATTAGTTATGTGGCGTGTGGATTCCATTTGTATAAAATTCAATCCTGCTATTTAGTGGATCGATTGGGTTATCTGTCCAACTTAACTATGGCATGGCCCGGTGCCTTTTCTACAAACATATTGGTACTATGGCCCGGTGCCTTTTGTACAAATAGAATGATGATACTATACACAGAACAGAAATCCCTATAAAAAAAGTTTGGTACTACCTATTGTATTTATCTGATAAACGTTGGAATAGCATGGTTCATTTTTAACCAAGTCATGCTTGTGGAATCTGATACAAAGACTGTAATATGCACTGTATCTGTAGACGGAAGTACTAAGAATTATCATACCTGTGATACGTGCTGCTGTTGTCTGTTCTTGTCTCGACCGGTATCTACACCAGTTGGACTGGTTGCTTGTACATGTGTTGTTTCCTGTGTCAAATCTTGAAGTCCCACAAGCACCTCACTGCGCTCCGTTTCGGATGGGTTATTAAAGCAATTTTCGGTATCCTGAAATACAAAGAGCTCGGTAAAAACAATTCAGCGTTGCATCATGAACGTCTTCATTCCTTCTCAATCTCAATTTTACTGTTATTATTAGTTATGTGGCGTGTGGATTCCATTTGTATAAAATTCAATCCTGCTATTTAGTGGATCGATTGGGTTGTTTATCTGTCCAACTTAACTATGGCATGGCCCGGTGCCTTTTCTACAAACAGATTGATGATCCAAAGGTCAGAAATCCCTATTCCCCATAAAAATAGTTTGGTACTCCCTCCTGTTTTAATTTGATAACGTTTGAATAATATGGTTCATTTTTAACCAAGTCATGTTTGTGGAATCTGATACAAAGACTGTAATATGCACTGTATCTGTAGATGGAAGTACTACGAATTATCATACCTGTGATACGTGCATCTGCTGTCTGTTCTTGTCTCGACCGGTATCTACAACAGTTGGACTGGTTGTTTGTACATGTGCTGTTTCCTGTGTGATATCTTGAGGTACCATAAGCACATTAATTGTCTCTGTTCCGGATGGGTTATTAAAGCAATTTTCGGTAACCTGAAATACAAATAGCTCGGTATAAAAAAATTTCAGCGTTGCATCAAAAACGTCTTCATTCCTTCTCAATCTCAATTTTACCATTATTTTTATTAGTTATGTGGCATGTAAAGTATTCAATGCTTGTAATTTAGTGGATCAATCGGGTTGTATTTTTTTCAAATTTAATTGTGCTATGGCCCGGTGCCTTTTGTACAAATAGAATGATGATACTATACACAGAACAGAAATCCCTATAAAAAAAGTTTGGTACTACCTATTGTATTTATCTGATAAACGTTGAAATAGCATGGTTCATTTTTAACCAAGTCATGCTTGTGGAATCTGATACAAAGACTGTAATATGCACTGTATCTGTAGACGGAAATACTAAGAATTATCATACCTGTGATACGTGCTGCTGTTGTCTGTTCTTGTCTCGACCGGTATCTACACCAGTTGGACTGGTTGCTTGTACATGTGTTGTTTCCTATGTCAAATCTTGAAGTCCCAAAAGCACCTCACTTCGCTCTGTTTCGGATGGCTTATTAAAGCAATTTTCGGTATCCTGAAATACAAAGAATCTGGAATATAGTCGCAGAACATAGAGATGGAAAAACTTGTTATTCGACACGAACCTTAGCCCCCTGCATTTCATTAGGTTCACTGTTGCGCGTAGTAGAAGCGGTGTACTGATCAAGAATGCGAGTATCCCTTCGCTTGAGGATGCAAGCAAACCCCTTATTAAGCTTCTCGGCCCCTGAATTCTTTTGTGATAAGGTTCCCCCTCAATCCGATTGGTCGACAAAGAAACATTCGCAGCGCAGTAAATCACAAAAGATTTTATCAAGGACCTCATCTCTTCAACCTCCTGTGTATGGTACATACACTTTTTTTCAACGGTACATGGAAACAAAATTCGAATAGACTAATACAATTTGTCTGCTTTTGGTTTCCTTTATCTTTTTGTTATACGTATATATTGTTGTGTTGGTCATCTTGATATGTTTATAGCTACACGTGACAATTTTAAGAGAGATACCATTGTATTTTTCAAGAACTAGCAATTGTTTCAGGATAGTATTCAAGTCATTCCAGCATGAAAATATTGGTGAGAAGGAGCAAGAGAGATAATACCTCATAGGCAAAGTGGATGCCCTCGAATCCCTTGAAAATATCATCGCAAACTCCAGCGGTAAGCATCTTTTCTTCAAAAGAGTTAAATGCATCATCATGCATCTCCGAGGTTACCAGTATTTCACCAAAATCGTTTGAATAGCAAGTTTCCTCAATGTTTCTTAGCTGAGAGGTGAAGATTGGTACAATGAGAAGAAGCTAGAAATGCATCCAATGAACCATACTGCATGAAACTAATGTGTATAAATGTATACAATGTGTTTGAAAGAAATAAAGTTACCGGCATCTCCGCAAACGATTGCTCCAGCTTGAGTAGTTGTGCATCATTCCAAATTGCAAACCGAGGTTGTCCGACAGGAGGTGCCATATTCTGACAGTGCAGCCAGTCGAGGCAATACAGCTACGCATTAGGCAGAGGACATTAGCAGCTACAAATATATGACCGCGATAAAACAAGAACAGACGATAATGAAGTTTACATATTTCTTACTCCAAGGAAATATGTCGATCCTGAAATAAATTTGTTCTTCACCTCTTTCTGTAATTGTTTGGCGCCATGTTTGAAGGTCTTGATGATATAGCTAACCCAGTTATATGACGACAGATTAGTAACGTCAAGGCACACATCCAAAAGCTTAAAGCTGATGTCGTTGGTTGTGTCTGGAGCAATGACCTTTGAAACAAGAAGCAAAGTCCAACATGTGACAAAGAGGTCATCAGCTGCACCTTCTTTGATTTTGGCCACCAGGACATGCTTTATTAGCTGCCTTCCCTCATAGGAACACCTACCGTTTTTTTGAAATCTTTGACGCACTTGGATTTTTGCCTAGTCGCTTGAATAGGAGTGCCGCTCCATGGTAACCCAGTAAATCTCGCAATACTTTTCGGAGACAAAGGGATCCGTTTACCGTTCCCAAAATCAAAGCACAAGTTGTTTGTGTCGAAGTGCCTCAATATCCATAACCCAATGTTCAACAAAGAAGAATCAATCTTCATATCCAAGAAATGAGAAAATCCTACAATGCCCTTGACCCTTTCAGTCTGCTCAGATTTCAAGGCACGGATGACATTAATCACTGATGATGGCGAGCACCTTGAGCATATCCGCTCCTTTCGGAACAAAAAAACAGCACCATAGAGTGGTCAGTGTCATTAAGACCGAGATCATCTAAACAAAAATGTTGGCGCATACCTTATCGTCGTTTTTCGCCGCTGGAATCAGATCCTTGCCCATTGCTGAAGGTATGACTTTAGAATCCCGGGACCTCTTTCTTTTTTTATTTTTTGTTTTGACAATCACCTCGGCCTGCAGTAGGTCCCAAGGTACTGGACGTATTGACAGATGCACCCTCTTGCGTAAGTAGAACTTCAGTGTTGTCTGAGGGACCTTGTTCACAGACGGATGCTAGTTGTTTGACACTCTCCAGCGTCGTTCCATCATGATTTAGAGCCCCTTGTGAATTTGCCAGCGTTAATCGATCATTGCCTGTCATATAAAACGACCGGAACTTGAGAACAGGCATGCTTGAGAGTGTAAAGAAAAAGAATGACGGCTTTAAGTGGTAGATACTCCACCATTATTATGAATTTACTCACCATCAGAAGTTTTCACGGATTCCCGATTGTGTTGTGGCGTCGCTTGCGCTACCTTGTTTTCTTTCCCAGCACCAGCATGCTGGTGTCTGCACTGATCATCCAAGGGCTCCGTGGTTTGAACACGATTAGTGGCTATCTGTAGCATGATCGGATTTGTACGATCATCTGTCATGACAACAAGCAAGCCCTGCCGGTTACAGCGCTAGTGGGGAATATAAATGGACGATCCTGCTCAGAGAGCGTACATGTGATCGGATTAAATGTATAGTTTGCCGCATATATAAAATCGTCAGGGAAAAGGTAGAACGAAAGAATTTGGCCGTTATCTAGTGGTTGTTTCACTCGCAAAAAAAATCTAGTGGTTGTTTCTTATCCTTTTTTTATTCACTTATTAGATACGAAGTCTAGTTTGTTAAAATTTTAAGATAGAGGTTCCGAGCGGGTCAGATCAAGAGCAATAGGGAAAAAAAAGGCTACATAAAGTGCATATTAAAATATGGACCAAATTGAGTTCCATACCTTTGACGTGTCTTCCCCAATGGGTTGCAGCAGATACACCCCTAACTTCGTTGGAATCCCACTCGTCATCGCTTTCCGTAGATTCACTGTATTCATATGATTCATCGGTGGATGTCTCCTTCCCTGTGGAAACCGGATGCATACGCCTGTCAGCAGCATCTAGTTTTTTGGTTTTATTCGCGATCCCACTACGATGCTGTGACTGCGGGCTCATGAGTTTGTTGGACTTCGTCCTGGCCATAATATTTTGATCTGCGAAAAAACAAGGACCGATAGATCTGTTAGCATGGACGAGAGACACCGAAGAAGAAGAAGAAGAAGGGAACTATGGGCTGCGACATACCACGCCAAAGACTATTACCTTGGTCTCCACAGTAATCAATGAAGTGAGAGCTTGAATTCACAGCTGCACAGTTGTCTCAACTCCCAAATGACGTTGGTTTCTATGCTGGAGCACTATGAGCACTGTGTGTATCATATGCGGAAGATCGAGGCCAAACTAGACACTGAATCGTCTGAATCAAAACCCTTCCTCATGAATGGTGCCTCCGAGATTGAAAAGTACTGTCACCAGACTTACACTTCGGCATATTTCGATATCGTTAAGAAGCAGATTAACAAGGCGAAGGACTTTCAAGTCCAGAATGTACAGTACGGAGTAGACGAGGTGACATTCACCGTCGTCTCCATTAGCTCCAAGGTGCAGCGGAGTTTTATTGTCACATCTATCAGCGATGCACGGAGTGGTGAAACGGTTGACATGCACTGCAGTTGTCAGAAGCTAGAGTGCGACGGCATACCATGTGGTCACATGTTTGCAGTGTTGTTTTTTACAAATGCAGTCGAATTACCACAGGCATGTGTTTCTAATAGGCTATCTATGTCTGCCAAGTCTGGGTTTCGTTCAGATAAGATGACCGTCATTTATGAGCAGTCAGAATCCTTTCAGAGGTTCTGTACTCTACGAGACATAGCTACTAGGATTTTGTATGATGCGTCACTGAGCCCCATCTTGTCGAAGAAGTTGGAAGATGCTTTGATGGAAGTATGTGAGTTCATCAAAGAACACCAAGTTCAAGAGGAACGGAATCATCAGGGACCTATGATAAAAACTGTTTGCCCTTCAAACTTCGACATGGTTTTGGATCCGGTGCGAATTGTTCGCAGAGGTGCTCCTCCCAAACGGATAAAGTCATTTCATAAACGAATTGGTGTGGCTATATCAAAGTACAGGTGTAGTGAATGCAATGAAAAAGGTCATACAATACCAAGATGCCCTCTAAAAAATAAGTGGTATATATATTTGTTTATGCTTTGAACTCTTCACTCTTTCTTAATTAGCATTATCCTAGATTCATGACAACTTTATATTCACATATATTTCGTGTGTTGTCAGGCCAAAGACCCGCATCACAAAAAAGGCGAAAATGTCGAAGCCCAACCCAGAGCCGGAGGAGAATGTTGATGACGATGATGTAGCTCCGCAAGATGCAAAAGTTCCAAGAAGCAAAGGTACGTACGTTGCTATGCTGTTATTTTAGGTTCCTATGATATATGGATAAATCCATTCATAAGATGTTATCACCTCAGGTCGGAAGAGAAAAATGGATAGTAAAGCTCCTAAGGCTTCAAAAACTCGGCCGTCCAAGAAGGCAGCAACCACAACATGATATGTTATGGTTGCCAATCCATGTGTTATCGCAAGGCTCACGTCGCTAGAATTATCGCAAATTCATGTGTAAAATGTTTTATCTCAGATATGTGGCTTCGGAAACAGCTTCAATTATCTTAGTTTAGCAATTTGTTTTTTGGTCGTCGTCTTCATTGAGTGGAACATCACTAAGTATGTGGAACATTGCGTGGCTGCTTTTAATTCTTGGTATTAAAGTTGTCACACCCGGTTTTAAGGCCAAAACCGAATGCTCATCTATATGTGTGCCCAGGATCAAGATTCACACATATAGGACAAAATGAAGTAACAGTACAACTAATGTTATAATTAAATCGTATAAATATTACAAGAAGTCTCTCAAATGACTAACAAATACATACGCTAGCGGAAGACTCGATAACGCCACAGGCAGTCGACCGGGGGCTCCACAAGCTTAGTCTTCACCATCGTCTTCAAAGTAGTCCATCTTCACTCTCTGAGCAGCATATCATGATTGTAGAGGAAATAGCAAGCGTGAGTACATGTCGTACTCCGCAAGTGTGGGAAAGTATATGCAATGCAGGCTTATAACAAGAAAGGCTGACATAAGGTTAAATTGCAGAAAAAGCACCCTAAACCAATAGTAAAGCATTCCTGAATTACTAGGTGAATGTTAACCCATGCCAAAATTAATTAGACACTACAAGGTACCCCCTTGCAGCAAAACATGCTAACCGCCCAAAACCATACTACAAGTTACCCACTTGCAGCATCCAAATGGCTCCCCGCCAGAATCATATCCATCCCTCCATCCATCTCTAATCATGTGAGGATCCAGGCCGCTCCTGACCGTGAGCACGGCTGTCATGACAGTTTTACTTCTCTGCAGAGGTGCACAACTTTACCCACAGGGTGGTGATTCCATCACAATTCAGTGACTAAAACCTCCATGTTGCCTTCACACTACCAAAGGTGTGAGGCCAAGAGATCACCACATGGCCTTTCAAAGCGCTTCCCAGCCTGTCAACATTCCTGCTAAAGTTCCACCGCCGCGGAAGTAACCCTTCCTTCAGAAGCCCCCTCTTGCGCCTTGGCTAGGAGTACCCCTCCATCACCTGAGTTTGGAAGTACCCCTTCCTCCCTCTTTCCATGAACGCCGGCAAAACTGGGAAGTTAGCATAATACTTGACCAAGTCTACCATAATCAACCCTGTGCTTTGCGCTGTTGTCCTGGGTTGCCGCTCCACGAACCGGTCCTTATGATCACAAGCAGGTACTAACCACAAACCAACAGTACCATGACAGATACATGTGCATACCTGCACCATCATCAACATCCTCCTGCTTGGATCACCTAAGTTCCATGTTGCTAAAAAGATTAAGCGGTCCGTGAAGATTATGTTCAAGTGAAACCATTAGTCAAGATTATTAGTCAAATTATCATTTAACCACCCAAGACAGCAAGCTAAGCATTTCTACCCATCCACATTATCATTAACCTCTACCACACCCGGGCGACAAGGAAAAAGTATAGGAACAAGGTAAATGACACATGGGATTCAAATTAAACGCAAATGCATGAAGTAAACTAGAGGGAGATAGAATTGGGTTCAAGATGCGTCAAGGGCACTTGCCTGTTCCCCCTGCTGCTGGCTGATCAAACTCGAAGTCCTGAAAGTTCTCGATCGGCTCCTCTTCTAATAACGTTAACATGCAAAGCACACAAGCACAAACAATAAATAACAGTACACCATACAGTACTAACATACTACAAAAGTAGTACCAAAAGATAGAGCTCGAGCCTACGATCACGTGAGCGCAAGAATCATTTAAACGGAGTTACGAGCAAAAAGTTGTGATGTTTGAAAGACTATGCACTAAATCTGGAAAAACAGAAACAGTTACGAAATGAAATGTGCGTGTTCCTGTTGACTGGACGGATAGTTTGGGACCAGGTTTCCACAGGAATATGCGCAATGTTGTGGAACATGTTGGACTCAAGATGATTGGGGCACTGGTTTACCTGAAAAAGAGATCAAATGGTTGGATCTAGATGGAGTTGTTCTGGAACAGTAAACGGTGACATTGCGTTCCTGGTCGATTCCTAAATGATCTCGACGAATCCTTTGGGGGACGCGTATTAGACTTTCTGGAACACAACATGGTCTTGAGTTTAGGTCAGAAAAGTAGACGGATTGGTTGGAACACGAAAAACAATTACCATCAGACGCGCTGGACAGATCCAGAACAGGAGCAGTAGTCATTGCGAATTAGATCCCTGTCGAACCGGGTCAGATCTTGGGCTGAATTTTGGATATGTTGTAGAGGACTCTATTGCGCACCTGCTGGCAAAATTTGGTTGCATTTGGATGGACGGATCGCCGGGAACGTTGATGCCAATATGTGACTGTGCTGCTGGACGCGAGGGTGGCGACGCGTGGCGGCAGCCTGACGGCGTGGGAGGGGTTTGGAGGGCAAGGAGGACGTGGGGAAGGCTCCCATATATGTAGAGGGGGTGGCCTAGGGTTTGGTAGAGGGTTTGGGCTTGGCCCATAGGTGGGGAGAGGTGAGGAAAGGTGGGCCTCGGCCCAAACGGCAAGGAAAAGAAGGGAGAGTTGTGAGGGGATGGTGGGCTGCCTTAGTGTTCGGCCCATGAGGGCTTCAAGGCCATGGGGAGGACGTGGAGAGGTGCCCAAGTAGTCATAGGAGATGTTTAGAGGGTGTGATGATGAAAGGAACGGGAAAAGGGGATGCAGAAAGAAAAAAGAAATGGTAGGCCGCTAGAGAAGAAAAGAAATCGGTCGCGGTAGAAGAGATGGTGTAGGTTAGCCCTGAAGAGGGATGAGAGAACAAGAGAGAAAACAAAAGAGGAAAATAGGCCGGGGAGGAAAGGATTTCAGCCCAAACCAACTCGAAAAGAATTTTCCTTTTTTTTTTTCAAAAATCCTTTTTCCAACTCGGATTTCTACACGATTTTAAATTCATTTTTGCACCCAATAAAATCCTAAATGCATTTCTAGCAGCATGAATGCAACAAACACCTTAATAAATACTATATTGATTTATTTACTTTAGAAAATAATTTTTTTACCTAAATAAATGTGATAACACTTTAGTATTATAAGCAAAATTTTAAACTATTCTAAAAAGTTTTAAAATTTAGTGAAATTTAAGTCACATTCCAAAATTTGAAATTTTGGGGTGTGACAAGACTACCCCCCTTAACAGGAATCTCGCCCCGAGATTCGGTTTAGGCTAGCAAGAAAGGAGGATTAAGGAATCACTCGGTTTGTTAATCTTCAACTTGATGATCTTTTCTGTGTTTCCATAACCATTCCATAAGAAGACTAAACACGCATTCCTTCGTTGTCCATTCTCGTTGATGTCGGAGGTGAGCTCTACCCCCCTTAGGTTAGCACTTGGATCTCATTGACCTATCGGGTCCTTCATCAAAACATCTTCATCATTGTCTTGTTGGCGCATTCATGAAGTTTTACTTCGGTAGAAAGATTTCTTCGCTCATTGACTTGTCTGGAAACTTGAATAATTCCGGTCGGAAAAGAAGAGAAGATCTAGAAGGATAGAAAAGATAACCCAACTAAGCTTAATATAACTATATTATATAAAGATGTGCTTACAAAGATAAGCTTCTCCACACATCGACACTCAATCAAAGATCCAAATCAATGCACTGGCACACCACACTCACAACAACGCACTACTTCGTTATTAAGGCTGGATCGGGACATAATATATATACTATGGTCAAAGTAAAGATGCTTGATCAAGTGAGGAAAGAGTAAAAATCATTTTACTAAATAGATCAAGAGAAGACAAGTTGAGAAGAGAAAATAGAAAGATCAGAAGAGCACATAGATCGGATTTTTTTCAAAATAGCTTTGAAAATAGGACTTTGTGGCAACCATTCTACCTAAGCTTGTGTCCTACGGTCAACACAGCTCTGATACCACTCTGTCACACCCGGTTTTAAGGCCAAAACCGAATGCTCATCTATATGTGTGCCCAGGATCAAGATTCACACATATAGGACAAAATGAAGTAACAGTACAACTAATGTTATAATTAAATCGTATAAATATTACAAGAAGTCTCTCAAATGACTAACAAATACAAACGCTAGCGGAAGACTCCATAACGCCACAGGCAGTCCACCGGGGGCTCCACAAGCTTAGTCTTCACCATCGTCTTCAAAGTAGTCCATCTTCACTCTCTGAGCAGCATATCATGATTGTAGAGGAAATAGCAAGCGTGAGTACATGTCGTACTCCGCAAGTGTGGGAAAGTATATGCAATGCAGGCTTATAACAAGAAAGGCTGACATAAGGTTAAATTGCAGAAAAAGCACCCTAAACCAATGGTAAAGCATTCCTGAATTACTAGGTGAATGTTAACCCATGCCAAAATTAATTAGACACTACAAGGTACCCCCTTGCAGCAAAACAGGCTAACCGCCCAAAACCATACTACAAGTTACCCACTTGCAGCATCCAAATGGCTCCCCGCCAGAATCATATCCATCCCTCCATACATCTCTAATCATGTGAGGATCCAGGCCGCTCCTGACCGTGAGCACGGCTGTCATGACAGTTTTACTTCTCTGCAGAGGTGCACAACTTTACCCACAGGGTGGTGATTCCATCACTATTCAGTGACTAAAACCTCCATGTTGCCTTCACACTACCAAAGGTGTGAGGCCAAGAGATCACCACATGGCCTTTCAAAGCGCTTCCTAGCCTGTCAACATTCCCGCTAAGGTTCCACCGCCGCGGAAGTAACCCTTCCTTCAGAAGCCCCCTCTTGCGCCTTGGCTAGGAGTACCCCTCCATCACCTGAGTTTGGAAGTACCCCTTCCTCCCTCTTTCCATGAACGCCGGCAAAACTGGGAAGTTAGCATAATACTTGACCAAGTCTACCATAATCAACCCTGTGCTTTGCGCTGTTGTCCTGGGTTGCCGCTCCACGAACCGGTCCTTATGATCACAAGCAGGTACTAACCACAAACCAACAGTACCATGACAGATACATGTGCATACCCGCACCATCATCAACATCCTCCTGCTTGGATCACCTAAGTTCCATGTTGCTAAAAAGATTAAGCGGTCCGTGAAGATTATGTTCAAGTGAAACCATTAGTCAAGATTATTAGTCAAATTATCATTTAACCACCCAAGACAGCAAGCTAAGCATTTCTACCCATCCACATTATCATTAACCTCTACCACACCCGGGCGACAAGGAAAAAGTATAGGAACAAGGTAAATGACACATGGGATTCAAATTAAACGCAAATGCATGAAGTAAACTAGAGGGAGATAGAATTGGGTTCAAGATGCGTCAAGGGCACTTGCCTGTTCCCCCTGCTGCTGGCTGATCAAACTCGAAGTCCTGAAAGTTCTCGATCGGCTCCTCTTCTAATAACGTTAACATGCAAAGCACACAAGCACAAACAATAAATAACAGTACACCATACAGTACTAACATACTACAAAAGTAGTACCAAAAGATAGAGCTCGAGCCTACGATCACGTGAGCGCAAGAATCATTTAAACGGAGTTACGAGCAAAAAGTTGTGATGTTTGAAAGACTATGCACTAAATCTGGAAAAACAGAAACAGTTACGAAATGAAATGTGCGTGTTCCTGTTGACTGGACGGATAGTTTGGGACCAGGTTTCCACAGGAATATGCGCAATGTTGTGGAACATGTTGGACGCAAGATGATTGGGGCACTGGTTTACCTGAAAAAGAGATCAAATGGTTGGATCTAGATGGAGTTGTTCTGGAACAGTTAACGGTGACATTGCGTTCCTGGTCGATTCCTAAATGATCTCGACGAATCCTTTGGGGGACGCGTATTAGACTTTCTGGAACACAACATGGTCTTGAGTTTAGGTCAGAAAAGTAGACGGATTGGTTGGAACACGAAAAACAATTACCATCAGACGCGCTGGACAGATCCAGAACAGGAGCAGTAGTCATTGCGAATTAGATCCCTGTCGAACCGGGTCAGATCTTGGGCTGAATTTTGGATATGTTGTAGAGGACTCTATTGCGCACCTGCTGGCAAAATTTGGTTGCATTTGGATGGACGGATCGCCGGGAACGTTGATGCCAATATGTGACTGTGCTGCTGGACGCGAGGGTGGCGACGCGTGGCGGCAGCCTGACGGCGTGGGAGGGGTTTGGAGGGCAAGGAGGACGTGGGGAAGGCTCCCATATATGTAGAGGGGGTGGCCTAGGGTTTGGTAGAGGGTTTGGGCTTGGCCCATAGGTGGGGAGAGGTGAGGAAAGGTGGGCCTCGGCCCAAACGGCAAGGAAAAGAAGGGAGAGTTGTGAGGGGATGGTGGGCTGCCTTAGTGTTCGGCCCATGAGGGCTTCAAGGCCATGGGGAGGACGTGGAGAGGTGCCCAAGTAGTCATAGGAGATGTTTAGAGGGTGTGATGATGAAAGGAACGGGAAAAGGGGATGCAGAAAGAAAAAAGAAATGGTAGGCCGCTAGAGAAGAAAAGAAATCGGTCGCGGTAGAAGAGATGGTGTAGGTTAGCCCTGAAGAGGGATGAGAGAACAAGAGAGAAAACAAAAGAGGAAAATAGGCCGGGGAGGAAAGGATTTCAGCCCAAACCAACTCGAAAAGAATTTTCCTTTTTTTTTTTCAAAAATCCTTTTTCCAACTCGGATTTCTACACGATTTTAAATTCATTTTTGCACCCAATAAAATCCTAAATGCATTTCTAGCAGCATGAATGCAACAAACACCTTAATAAATACTATATTGATTTATTTACTTTAGAAAATAATTTTTTTACCTAAATAAATGTGATAACACTTTAGTATTATAAGCAAAATTTTAAACTATTCTAAAAAGTTTTAAAATTTAGTGAAATTTAAGTCACATTCCAAAATTTGAAATTTTGGGGTGTGACAAGACTACCCCCCTTAACAGGAATCTCGCCCCGAGATTCGGTTTAGGCTAGCAAGAAAGGAGGATTAAGGAATCACTCGGTTTGTTAATCTTCAACTTGATGATCTTTTCTGTGTTTCCATAACCATTCCATAAGAAGACTAAACACGCATTCCTTCGTTGTCCATTCTCGTTGATGTCGGAGGTGAGCTCTACCCCCCTTAGGTTAGCACTTGGATCTCATTGACCTATCGGGTCCTTCATCAAAACATCTTCATCAT
The DNA here is from genome assembly GCA_007726485.1 of Eragrostis curvula. Lineage (NCBI taxonomy): Eukaryota > Viridiplantae > Streptophyta > Magnoliopsida > Poales > Poaceae > Eragrostis > Eragrostis curvula. The sequence continues at coordinate 46,850,537 of CM017440.1, forward strand.
TGTCTTGTTGGCGCATTCATGAAGTTTTACTTCGGTAGAAAGATTTCTTCGCTCATTGACTTGTCTGGAAACTTGAATAATTCCGGTCGGAAAAGAAGAGAAGATCTAGAAGGATAGAAAAGATAACCCAACTAAGCTTAATATAACTATATTATATAAAGATGTGCTTACAAAGATAAGCTTCTCCACACATCGACACTCAATCAAAGATCCAAATCAATGCACTGGCACACCACACTCACAACAACGCACTACTTCGTTATTAAGGCTGGATCGGGACATAATATATATACTATGGTCAAAGTAAAGATGCTTGATCAAGTGAGGAAAGAGTAAAAATCATTTTACTAAATAGATCAAGAGAAGACAAGTTGAGAAGAGAAAATAGAAAGATCAGAAGAGCACATAGATCGGATTTTTTTCAAAATAGCTTTGAAAATAGGACTTTGTGGCAACCATTCTACCTAAGCTTGTGTCCTACGGTCAACACAGCTCTGATACCACTCTGTCACACCCGGTTTTAAGGCCAAAACCGAATGCTCATCTATATGTGTGCCCAGGATCAAGATTCACACATATAGGACAAAATGAAGTAACAGTACAACTAATGTTATAATTAAATCGTATAAATATTACAAGAAGTCTCTCAAATGACTAACAAATACAAACGCTAGCGGAAGACTCCATAACGCCACAGGCAGTCCACCGGGGGCTCCACAAGCTTAGTCTTCACCATCGTCTTCAAAGTAGTCCATCTTCACTCTCTGAGCAGCATATCATGATTGTAGAGGAAATAGCAAGCGTGAGTACATGTCGTACTCCGCAAGTGTGGGAAAGTATATGCAATGCAGGCTTATAACAAGAAAGGCTGACATAAGGTTAAATTGCAGAAAAAGCACCCTAAACCAATGGTAAAGCATTCCTGAATTACTAGGTGAATGTTAACCCATGCCAAAATTAATTAGACACTACAAGGTACCCCCTTGCAGCAAAACAGGCTAACCGCCCAAAACCATACTACAAGTTACCCACTTGCAGCATCCAAATGGCTCCCCGCCAGAATCATATCCATCCCTCCATACATCTCTAATCATGTGAGGATCCAGGCCGCTCCTGACCGTGAGCACGGCTGTCATGACAGTTTTACTTCTCTGCAGAGGTGCACAACTTTACCCACAGGGTGGTGATTCCATCACTATTCAGTGACTAAAACCTCCATGTTGCCTTCACACTACCAAAGGTGTGAGGCCAAGAGATCACCACATGGCCTTTCAAAGCGCTTCCTAGCCTGTCAACATTCCCGCTAAGGTTCCACCGCCGCGGAAGTAACCCTTCCTTCAGAAGCCCCCTCTTGCGCCTTGGCTAGGAGTACCCCTCCATCACCTGAGTTTGGAAGTACCCCTTCCTCCCTCTTTCCATGAACGCCGGCAAAACTGGGAAGTTAGCATAATACTTGACCAAGTCTACCATAATCAACCCTGTGCTTTGCGCTGTTGTCCTGGGTTGCCGCTCCACGAACCGGTCCTTATGATCACAAGCAGGTACTAACCACAAACCAACAGTACCATGACAGATACATGTGCATACCCGCACCATCATCAACATCCTCCTGCTTGGATCACCTAAGTTCCATGTTGCTAAAAAGATTAAGCGGTCCGTGAAGATTATGTTCAAGTGAAACCATTAGTCAAGATTATTAGTCAAATTATCATTTAACCACCCAAGACAGCAAGCTAAGCATTTCTACCCATCCACATTATCATTAACCTCTACCACACCCGGGCGACAAGGAAAAAGTATAGGAACAAGGTAAATGACACATGGGATTCAAATTAAACGCAAATGCATGAAGTAAACTAGAGGGAGATAGAATTGGGTTCAAGATGCGTCAAGGGCACTTGCCTGTTCCCCCTGCTGCTGGCTGATCAAACTCGAAGTCCTGAAAGTTCTCGATCGGCTCCTCTTCTAATAACGTTAACATGCAAAGCACACAAGCACAAACAATAAATAACAGTACACCATACAGTACTAACATACTACAAAAGTAGTACCAAAAGATAGAGCTCGAGCCTACGATCACGTGAGCGCAAGAATCATTTAAACGGAGTTACGAGCAAAAAGTTGTGATGTTTGAAAGACTATGCACTAAATCTGGAAAAACAGAAACAGTTACGAAATGAAATGTGCGTGTTCCTGTTGACTGGACGGATAGTTTGGGACCAGGTTTCCACAGGAATATGCGCAATGTTGTGGAACATGTTGGACGCAAGATGATTGGGGCACTGGTTTACCTGAAAAAGAGATCAAATGGTTGGATCTAGATGGAGTTGTTCTGGAACAGTTAACGGTGACATTGCGTTCCTGGTCGATTCCTAAATGATCTCGACGAATCCTTTGGGGGACGCGTATTAGACTTTCTGGAACACAACATGGTCTTGAGTTTAGGTCAGAAAAGTAGACGGATTGGTTGGAACACGAAAAACAATTACCATCAGACGCGCTGGACAGATCCAGAACAGGAGCAGTAGTCATTGCGAATTAGATCCCTGTCGAACCGGGTCAGATATTGGGCTGAATTTTGGATATGTTGTAGAGGACTCTATTGCGCACCTGCTGGCAAAATTTGGTTGCATTTGGATGGACGGATCGCCGGGAACGTTGATGCCAATATGTGACTGTGCTGCTGGACGCGAGGGTGGCGACGCGTGGCGGCAGCCTGACGGCGTGGGAGGGGTTTGGAGGGCAAGGAGGACGTGGGGAAGGCTCCCATATATGTAGAGGGGGTGGCCTAGGGTTTGGTAGAGGGTTTGGGCTTGGCCCATAGGTGGGGAGAGGTGAGGAAAGGTGGGCCTCGGCCCAAACGGCAAGGAAAAGAAGGGAGAGTTGTGAGGGGATGGTGGGCTGCCTTAGTGTTCGGCCCATGAGGGCTTCAAGGCCATGGGGAGGACGTGGAGAGGTGCCCAAGTAGTCATAGGAGATGTTTAGAGGGTGTGATGATGAAAGGAACGGGAAAAGGGGATGCAGAAAGAAAAAAGAAATGGCAGGCCGCTAGAGAAGAAAAGAAATCGGTCGCGGTAGAAGAGATGGTGTAGGTTAGCCCTGAAGAGGGATGAGAGAACAAGAGAGAAAACAAAAGAGGAAAATAGGCCGGGGAGAAAAGGATTTCAGCCCAAACCAACTCGAAAAGAATTTTCCTTTTTTTTTTCAAAAATCCTTTTTCCAACTCGGATTTCTACACGATTTTAAATTCATTTTTGCACCCAATAAAATCCTAAATGCATTTCTAGCAGCATGAATGCAACAAACACCTTAATAAATACTATATTGATTTATTTACTTTAGAAAATAATTTTTTTACCTAAATAAATGTGATAACACTTTAGTATTATAAGCAAAATTTTAAACTATTCTAAAAAGTTTTAAAATTTAGTGAAATTTAAGTCACATTCCAAAATTTGAAATTTTGGGGTGTGACAAGACTACCCCCCTTAACAGGAATCTCGCCCCGAGATTCGGTTTAGGCTAGCAAGAAAGGAGGATTAAGGAATCACTCGGTTTGTTAATCTTCAACTTGATGATCTTTTCTGTGTTTCCATAACCATTCCATAAGAAGACTAAACACGCATTCCTTCGTTGTCCATTCTCGTTGATGTCGGAGGTGAGCTCTACCCCCCTTAGGTTAGCACTTGGATCTCATTGACCTATCGGGTCCTTCATCAAAACATCTTCATCATTGTCTTGTTGGCGCATTCATGAAGTTTTACTTCGGTAGAAAGATTTCTTCGCTCATTGACTTGTCTGGAAACTTGAATAATTCCGGTCGGAAAAGAAGAGAAGATCTAGAAGGATAGAAAAGATAACCCAACTAAGCTTAATATAACTATATTATATAAAGATGTGCTTACAAAGATAAGCTTCTCCACACATCGACACTCAATCAAAGATCCAAATCAATGCACTGGCACACCACACTCACAACAACGCACTACTTCGTTATTAAGGCTGGATCGGGACATAATATATATACTATGGTCAAAGTAAAGATGCTTGATCAAGTGAGGAAAGAGTAAAAATCATTTTACTAAATAGATCAAGAGAAGACAAGTTGAGAAGAGAAAATAGAAAGATCAGAAGAGCACATAGATCGGATTTTTTTCAAAATAGCTTTGAAAATAGGACTTTGTGGCAACCATTCTACCTAAGCTTGTGTCCTACGGTCAACACAGCTCTGATACCACTCTGTCACACCCGGTTTTAAGGCCAAAACCGAATGCTCATCTATATGTGTGCCCAGGATCAAGATTCACACATATAGGACAAAATGAAGTAACAGTACAACTAATGTTATAATTAAATCGTATAAATATTACAAGAAGTCTCTCAAATGACTAACAAATACAAACGCTAGCGGAAGACTCCATAACGCCACAGGCAGTCCACCGGGGGCTCCACAAGCTTAGTCTTCACCATCGTCTTCAAAGTAGTCCATCTTCACTCTCTGAGCAGCATATCATGATTGTAGAGGAAATAGCAAGCGTGAGTACATGTCGTACTCCGCAAGTGTGGGAAAGTATATGCAATGCAGGCTTATAACAAGAAAGGCTGACATAAGGTTAAATTGCAGAAAAAGCACCCTAAACCAATGGTAAAGCATTCCTGAATTACTAGGTGAATGTTAACCCATGCCAAAATTAATTAGACACTACAAGGTACCCCCTTGCAGCAAAACAGGCTAACCGCCCAAAACCATACTACAAGTTACCCACTTGCAGCATCCAAATGGCTCCCCGCCAGAATCATATCCATCCCTCCATACATCTCTAATCATGTGAGGATCCAGGCCGCTCCTGACCGTGAGCACGGCTGTCATGACAGTTTTACTTCTCTGCAGAGGTGCACAACTTTACCCACAGGGTGGTGATTCCATCACTATTCAGTGACTAAAACCTCCATGTTGCCTTCACACTACCAAAGGTGTGAGGCCAAGAGATCACCACATGGCCTTTCAAAGCGCTTCCTAGCCTGTCAACATTCCCGCTAAGGTTCCACCGCCGCGGAAGTAACCCTTCCTTCAGAAGCCCCCTCTTGCGCCTTGGCTAGGAGTACCCCTCCATCACCTGAGTTTGGAAGTACCCCTTCCTCCCTCTTTCCATGAACGCCGGCAAAACTGGGAAGTTAGCATAATACTTGACCAAGTCTACCATAATCAACCCTGTGCTTTGCGCTGTTGTCCTGGGTTGCCGCTCCACGAACCGGTCCTTATGATCACAAGCAGGTACTAACCACAAACCAACAGTACCATGACAGATACATGTGCATACCCGCACCATCATCAACATCCTCCTGCTTGGATCACCTAAGTTCCATGTTGCTAAAAAGATTAAGCGGTCCGTGAAGATTATGTTCAAGTGAAACCATTAGTCAAGATTATTAGTCAAATTATCATTTAACCACCCAAGACAGCAAGCTAAGCATTTCTACCCATCCACATTATCATTAACCTCTACCACACCCGGGCGACAAGGAAAAAGTATAGGAACAAGGTAAATGACACATGGGATTCAAATTAAACGCAAATGCATGAAGTAAACTAGAGGGAGATAGAATTGGGTTCAAGATGCGTCAAGGGCACTTGCCTGTTCCCCCTGCTGCTGGCTGATCAAACTCGAAGTCCTGAAAGTTCTCGATCGGCTCCTCTTCTAATAACGTTAACATGCAAAGCACACAAGCACAAACAATAAATAACAGTACACCATACAGTACTAACATACTACAAAAGTAGTACCAAAAGATAGAGCTCGAGCCTACGATCACGTGAGCGCAAGAATCATTTAAACGGAGTTACGAGCAAAAAGTTGTGATGTTTGAAAGACTATGCACTAAATCTGGAAAAACAGAAACAGTTACGAAATGAAATGTGCGTGTTCCTGTTGACTGGACGGATAGTTTGGGACCAGGTTTCCACAGGAATATGCGCAATGTTGTGGAACATGTTGGACGCAAGATGATTGGGGCACTGGTTTACCTGAAAAAGAGATCAAATGGTTGGATCTAGATGGAGTTGTTCTGGAACAGTTAACGGTGACATTGCGTTCCTGGTCGATTCCTAAATGATCTCGACGAATCCTTTGGGGGACGCGTATTAGACTTTCTGGAACACAACATGGTCTTGAGTTTAGGTCAGAAAAGTAGACGGATTGGTTGGAACACGAAAAACAATTACCATCAGACGCGCTGGACAGATCCAGAACAGGAGCAGTAGTCATTGCGAATTAGATCCCTGTCGAACCGGGTCAGATCTTGGGCTGAATTTTGGATATGTTGTAGAGGACTCTATTGCGCACCTGCTGGCAAAATTTGGTTGCATTTGGATGGACGGATCGCCGGGAACGTTGATGCCAATATGTGACTGTGCTGCTGGACGCGAGGGTGGCGACGCGTGGCGGCAGCCTGACGGCGTGGGAGGGGTTTGGAGGGCAAGGAGGACGTGGGGAAGGCTCCCATATATGTAGAGGGGGTGGCCTAGGGTTTGGTAGAGGGTTTGGGCTTGGCCCATAGGTGGGGAGAGGTGAGGAAAGGTGGGCCTCGGCCCAAACGGCAAGGAAAAGAAGGGAGAGTTGTGAGGGGATGGTGGGCTGCCTTAGTGTTCGGCCCATGAGGGCTTCAAGGCCATGGGGAGGACGTGGAGAGGTGCCCAAGTAGTCATAGGAGATGTTTAGAGGGTGTGATGATGAAAGGAACGGGAAAAGGGGATGCAGAAAGAAAAAAGAAATGGTAGGCCGCTAGAGAAGAAAAGAAATCGGTCGCGGTAGAAGAGATGGTGTAGGTTAGCCCTGAAGAGGGATGAGAGAACAAGAGAGAAAACAAAAGAGGAAAATAGGCCGGGGAGGAAAGGATTTCAGCCCAAACCAACTCGAAAAGAATTTTCCTTTTTTTTTTTCAAAAATCCTTTTTCCAACTCGGATTTCTACACGATTTTAAATTCATTTTTGCACCCAATAAAATCCTAAATGCATTTCTAGCAGCATGAATGCAACAAACACCTTAATAAATACTATATTGATTTATTTACTTTAGAAAATAATTTTTTTACCTAAATAAATGTGATAACACTTTAGTATTATAAGCAAAATTTTAAACTATTCTAAAAAGTTTTAAAATTTAGTGAAATTTAAGTCACATTCCAAAATTTGAAATTTTGGGGTGTGACAAAAGTGCTCAAAGGTTTGTTGCATGATATACTCTCAGGCACATGTGCGGCCATTTGGCAATTATTGCATTGGTTTACGTTACATAAAAACGCTAACTTCTCTGTGGAGCCTCATCGACCTGGCGCATGACGAGGGCCTTCTGCGGCCACGGGTCTGGTGATCAACTTCCACAAATTCCATGTACATCTTCTTTGAGGCGATGAGGCGGCCTCAATGTCTTAGATCCCTTGGTGCCCCCATCTCCTCCTTCCAGCAGCCCTAAGGCCTGCCCCAGAAAGCTCTGCAACGGTGACTACCTGCCTCTGATCGCCAAATGTGACAAATACCTCTTGGTTGGAAGTGCCGGCTTATATCCACCGGTAGGCAGCTGGTCCTCCAGCCTGCCTGTGTTACTGTGTACCACATGCTGCCTCCAGCTCCCCAATGGAGTGATTCATGCAGTAAATCAACGGTGGCATGCCTTCCTCTAAACTGGGACGATAAGTGCTCTGGATAGCGGTGTCTTGTTGCTTGAGACACTACCTGCTCACCAATTTCAAGGGTGGCCTGGGCATCAAGGCCTTGGCCCCTCAGAACCACTGGCTTCTCCACGAATTCGTCCACAAACTCTTCAGTCAAGAGCCAGTGCCATGGATCCTCTCCCACCTGGAGTCGGACACTAGTGATGACACTGTTGAACCACAAGTGAATTTCCCACCTCTCCCCATCAGCTTAGGCTATTGGGTGAACTGGTTGGTGCATGCAAACACTGTTGTGACGCTGCCTGCGAAACAACACTCTTTCGAGCACTCAACATCGCTCCATCTTTATCGTCTCCAGCCGCAGTACTCAATTCCATTGGACGCGCGCTCTAGCCGGCCGGCACTACTGAAACACGCTGCCAACTCTTCCACCCCGCTTCATCGCCCACTATAGAAAACTCGCCCACTACATTTCAAAAAAACGTCGTAACGGAACCGAACAGTCGTCCTGACATAGGGTTGACGTACAATATTCACAACCGTGCCCATGGAACAGTCGTCCTGACATCCGATTTACGCACAACATGTTGCCACATTTGTAAGCCACGACCACAAATCAGAATAAGTAAACTGACGCCTCGCTAACGTAAACTTTGGTCTGACATGCGACTGTGAGAAGAAAGCACTGACATGCGAGTCGAGTCGTCTAACGCTGCGAGAACCCCGGTAATCTCGGCGTCGTGGCGGCCGCGGCGGCCGTTTACAAAGCATTTGTAAGCGGCCGGGATCGATATGCGGCCAGGTTCATGGCACAGGTCACGCTCCACGGTGCTGCGTAGCAGGAAACCATTGGGCTCACCAAACAAATTAAAATGGGTTGCCAAGGGTAAGTAAACCAGCGTGACGGAGTAAACCCTATTCCCATGACCACGCGGGACCGAACAGTCGTCTTGACATCAGGTTTACGCACAACATGTCGCCACCGGTATAAGCAACGACCACAAATAAGATTAAGTAAACCGACGCCTTGCTAACTTAAACTTTGGTCTGACGCTGCGACTGTGACAAGAAAGCACTGACAAGCTAGTCGAGTCGTGACTGGGCTTACACCAAGCAAGGCGCAACGTTCGTAAACTGGCGATAGATCGATCCACTACTCCACGGTGCTGCGTAGTAAACCATTGGGCTCGCCAAACTTAAAAGGGTTGTCATCAGTAGTAAACAAGCGCGATTGTCCCGTAATCCATCGTCCCTTTGCTCATGTAAACTGTAATTAAGATCAGGTCTACGCACAACAGGGCGCAATCGTTGTAAACCACGTCCACAAAGCCTAATAAGCAAACGAGGCCACGCAAATGTAAACGATGGCGTATATACAGCACAGCACTTCACTGTGGATTACGCACTAACGCCTGGACCTGCGTAAACCAGCGGGATTCCCTTGCCCACTGTAACAGCCGTCGAGATCAGGTTTGCCCATGTAAACCGAAACCGTCATTCAGATCAGATGTATCCACAGCAAGCACGGCGCAATGTGCCTACACCGCCGATAGAGACACGGTGCTGCGTAGTAAACCATTATGGCTCACCAAAAAAAAGGGTTGTCATATGTAAACCAGCGTAACAAAAAAGTAAACCGTATTCCGGTACGTGCCCATGGAACCGAACACTCGTCCTGAACATCAGGTTTACGCGATCATGTCGTGACCCTTGTAAGCCAAGACAACAAATCAGAATAAGTAAACCAACTCCTCGCTAACGTAAACTTTGGTCTGCGCCGTGAGAAAGCACTGAGAAACGAGTCGTGACTGGGTTTACGCCACGCACGGCGCGCTACTACATGCTTACGATCGTGTGACGTTTGTTTGGAATTACGTTGTGTATCGTCCTCACATCTCTTTTTTTGGTTCCCGTCTCTGTGCAGGAGACTTTCCTAGTTCTTCCTTGCACTACGTGGGTAGTAGCATGTGAACAATCGTTTAAATGGCGTAGCGCCCGGAACATGTGACCACAGAACAAAATGACAAGACTATAACATTACAAATAATGATGATGATAGCGAGGCTCATCGCAATAGGAAAAAGAAAGAAAGATGATGATGAGGGAGGCGATCAACACGACTAATGTTTGGCGAAAAACTTTGTTGTGCGTAGGAGCAAGCTGCGAATCTGCGGCGTCCATCCCAGGCATCCGTGTTTACGTGCGGTCCGAGAGATCGACCATGTTTGATGCCTGCGAACACCAAGTTATAGGTCTTTGACATATAAGGATACTAGCATTATGTAAAAAAGAAATACGGTATGGTGTCGACGGCGACGGGGACAGGCCAGGCGGCTGTTTATGAATCTTACCAGCGAAGGATCCTCGACGGAAGTAGCTGGAGACGGCGCCTTTTGCGTGTCGTCCGAGGTGTCATCTTCTACCTTGTACATGGCCTCAATGTCGGCCAAGATCTCCAGAAGCTCCTTCTCCAAAGAGATCAACTACGAAGGGAACAGCGCGCTACTCCTATTAACAAGACACGCACACGCACATAGATAAAAAGAAAGGAGCGTTGGTTTTCAATCCAGTACCTCATCGTCGTCCTGCTCTTCAGGGCTTTCGACATGGTTCAGAGGAGAGGGCGTCTCAAACTGTAGACGCTTGGCGGAGGAGCTTAGATCCGGATCAGATGTGTCGGGTGGACGCTTTGTAGGTGTTTGCCTGGGGCCACCATCAACCTTTGCTGCTGGCTCCGGTGTGGACATGCTCATCCTCCTACTCGGAAGACCTCCAAGCAAGATAAATAATTGGCCCTCTCACGATTGAGGAGTATGTCGAGCATGAGAGGGCAGCATATTATATACACACACCCCTTGGGTCGTAGCATAAAGAAAGACAATGGTCGCCAAGTAGTAACATGGAAGGACGCCTCGCATGCAGGGACTGCAATCCTCGGATACCAGCACCAAATCGTGCTCGATCGCGCCCCGGGAATCGGGTACGGAAATCGTACCCCAAAAAAAATATGGAAAGGAATTAAACGTTGCACAGCGAGATTACTGGGAGAATCGCGTAAACCTCGATCGACCTCCAGCTTGGGCCGGCCGGCGGGGCCCATCGCCTTGTTTTGTGCTATGCAGTGCATGGTGCAACGTGCGTAATCCGGCGACCAGGTACTCAAAAGCGGTGTGTGTACCATCGTGGTCACCAAACAAAAGGGGTGTTCAGGTGTAATCCAGTGTGATGGATGCGTTAACCGTCCTCCCGAAACCTTTCAACCCGAAGTCAGGTTTACGCCTAACATGTGGCAACCAGACCCGCGTGGCGTGGGTCAACGATGCATCGCGCTACTATAAAATAATTTAAACCCAAAGTCGACTGTGTAGCCTAGCAGTGGTCCGGACACGCGCTCTAGCCGACCGGCACTACCGAAACACGCTGCCAACTCTTCAACCCCGTTTCATCACCCACTATAGAAAACTCGCCCACTACATTTCAAAAAAAAAGAAAGAAAAGAAAACTAGCCCTCTACCCGGCATGATCGAATTGACCATTGCTAGGCTACCCCGTCTGTGGTTTATTCGCTTAATCGTGAACGATTACGCGGGCTCTAAATTCTGTAAACTTTCGTCTGACGCTACGAGAAGAAAAAGCAGCACGCCAAACGAGTCGAGTCGTGACTGGGTTTACGTCATTCACGGCTTCTCTTGCGTAAACAGTCGTCCTGAAATAAGGTTTACGCTCAACATGTCACAACCGGAGTAACGGAAGAGTAAACCGTATTCCCGTGCCGTGCTTATGGAACCGTCGTCCTGACATCAGGTTTACGCACAACATGTCGCCACCGGCGTAAGCCACACCACAAATCAGAATAAGTAAACCGACGTCTCGCTAACATAAACTTTGGTATCACGCTGCGACTGTGAGAAGAAAGCACTGACGAACGATGCGTGATTGGGCTTACAAAAAGCAAGACGCAACGTTCGTAAACCCGCGATACAGACAGAAATCCACGGTGCTTAATTGTTGTAAACCACGTCCACAAAGCCTAATAAGCAAACGAGGCCACGCAAATGTAAACGATGGCGTATAGACAGGACAGCACTTCACTATGGATTACGCACCATCGCCTCGACCTTCCTAAACCAGCGGGATTCCCTTGCCCACAGTGACAGCCGTCGAGATCAGGTTTGCCCATGTAAACCGAAACCGTCATTCAGATCAGGTTTATCCACAGCAAGCACGGCGCAATGTGCCTACACCGCCGATAGAGACGCGGTGCTGCGTAGTAAACCATTGCCCAATCAAACAGCCGTCGGGATCAGGTTTACACAATGTGCGACAGTGCGAGTGACACCGTGCAAGCGTGCGTCGTAAGACCAGACCACAAAGCCTATGTACGTAAATGTGGAAGTGACGCTACGAGAATGCACTGACAAGGGAGCCGTGGTTTACACAATGCACGACACAGTGGACCGTAGTAGAACCTGATTAACGTTAGTCCACAAAGCTTTGTCAACCATCGGACGCAAGTGTTGGGATTCTTCGTAAAGAAAGCCCAGCACCGGGTGAAGCACGGAGAAGAAGCGTGAAAGATAGAGAAGTGGCTTCGCGTGCTTCGCAAAAACTCTGCGCAACACGAAGCCTAGGCTATAGCATTGATAATCATGTCACCTCACAGAGAGTCGACCCCCTCTCCATTGCACGGGAGGGGGTATTTATACCGTGATCAGGAATTACAAATCGATGCCTAAACTACCCCTGATCACGGAGAATAATGTATAGGATATTCGGTACAAAAATGTCCGGAGGGCACAATAGTCTTTTGCCATCTTCCTGTCGAGGGTACATTAGGCACCCTAGCTGCTGACGCACTTGTCCTCCGGGCCCACCCGTAGGTCTTCGGGCGTACACAAGGCACCCAGCCGAGCCTCGTCCGAAGTTCACAGCCTTGGCGCGGCAGCGACCCTTCGGACGATGGGTCCGCCCTTCGTGCCCTGTAGCAGGTCCAGCGGATCTTCGGGCGTGCGCGAGGCGCCCCTCCGAGCCTCGTCCGAAGTCTTGAGTCTTCGGACGCCGGAGACCCTTCGGGCGCTTGGTGCGCCACTCGCGCCCAGCGTCAATCCCTGCGGAAGGAAATACAGACGACACACGGAGGGTGACTTGGTTAGCTTGGTTAGACCCTTCGGGTGCAAAGAGGGCTGTACGGGATCGAGTCCTGCTCCGCGGATCCCCAACAGTAGCCCCTCGTGGGCGAGGTTCAACGCCGATGAGCCGAACCCTCGAAGAACAATCGGATGCGACCGGAGCCGATCCCGGAAAAACTTCCCTCGCTCATTGGGGTTGACGCTGGCTGTATAGCCCGAAGATGATTTCGTGTTGTCCGGAGGTCGAGAGCGCGGTAAAAACGTTGATCTTATCCGCACTTGCGGTTTTCGAGGGCGCATTAACTGCTCGGTTTTTACCCCCCTATATAAGGAGGGGAGGGGGCCGGTCATTTTCCGCGCTCACCTCATTTCCTTCGAGGTCTTCGGGTTTTCGCTGTTGTTTTCGCGGCTTCGATTTTCGACGCTACTTCCTTCCAGTCTTCGCGAACTTCTTTAGGTTTGTTGCTGATCGCTCTTCGGATTTTTGGATGGGCGCGTGATGATTCTCGTTGTAAAAATTTTTTCTTCGTATAACTTTCAGGTGCTTTTGATGGCTAGGACGAAGCAAACCGCTGCTCCCATCGACGAAGAGCCTGCAATGTCTGGCGAAGAGGCGGCCTTCAGCCAGGAGGGGGCGATGTCCATTGATGGTGACGGTTCAGAGGAACTGCTGGACTCGTTGCCTCAGGGCGAGATTGGTGCTTGCGATCCGGAGGATGTCTCCGGAAAGCGCGAGCCCGAAGTCCCGGAAGATGTCGCTGGTGGCGGGTCCGGAGACCGTAAAGATCCGGAAGGTGTTTCGGTTGAAAAGCCCTCGGCAGACGACGTGGAGGCTTCGGTTCCGGTTAAAGGTAAGAATTTTGAGGCTAGTAGGGATTACGAGATTTATATCGAGAGTGCTTATGCTGGGGACTTCGGGAGAAAACGCTTTAAGGCCGGCGTTGATGCTGGATCTTCGGCTGCAGAGGGGGAGGGTACTTCCGGTCATGGTCATTATTCGAAGGTTTCTGACGCCCGGATTCGGACACCTGCAGTTATTGACAAGACCTATCGCTTGAACCGCTCCCGGGTTGGCGAAGCCGAGCTGGCTATGTATGTTGAGAGGGGATACTTCGAGGCTGGAAGGGCACGCTATCCAGGCGACGAGGAAATTCCGCAGCCCAAGGCTAATGAGGCGGTTGTTTTTCGGGACTATTTTGAGGCCGGGCTTCGGCTTCCAGCTCTCTTCATCCTCCAGCGAGTGCTTACGGCGTACGGCATTCAAATACATCACTTGACGCCCAACGCCTTCGTGCAACTGTCGAAGTTCATTTGGACTGTGAGGACATTCAATGCGAAAGTGAACTACGAAGCCTTTTTGCGCTTCTTCAGTTGTCACTTGCAGAACAAGAAGGTGTACTATGACAATGATGTTCTGCTTCTTCAATATGGGGTCTGCACTTTCCAACCGCAAAACTTCAGCAAGAAATCAAAGCTCGAGAAGGTTGCTTTGGTTACCGCTTCGAGGAACCGCTGGGACAACGACTGGGTTGACTACTGGTTCTACGCTGAGGTACCCGAAGGGGAGAATGAGGATGGGTCTTCGTGCTACCCCCTAGCCAGTTCGCTGGTTCCTGCGGAGCCCATTTTCTCTCCTGCTTTCTCCGGCCGCGGCAAGACCTTCCAGCCTTGTTGTGATGCTTTCAAGAAAGCCTGCAAGGTCATCTGTGGCCGTACTGTTGTGGAGGAGTTTATTGCTGCTGGTGTTTGGCCTGTGGAGGGTGGCTGGAAACCGGATGGCACCGAGAAGGTGAAGCTCGAGGAGCGTAAGTTTACTTACCGCCGCCCGAAGTTTAATGGGCTGAAAAGGCCTGAAGGTCTTCGGCCATTACAGTTTGTTGAGATGGTCGAAGAGTGTGCCAATATACTCTGCGATCCGTTCAGTGCTGCCGAAGCATATGACGTGGAAAATGGTCTGATCCCGAAGCGCCGTATCAATCGAATCTTCGATTCGCTGAAGATCAGCTATGGTAACCATGCCGTGCCCTTAGGCAGAAAACGGCTTAAGAAGGGGGAGACGCCCGAAATTACGACGACGTCTTATATCCAGATGAGGGGCTGGGAGAAGAAAGCCGATGCTCCCGCCGCCGGCGCTGGGTCTTCGGGTTCAGGTGCTGGGCGAGGTCGGGGTCGAGCGGCTTGTCGTCCGCAGAAGGCAGGTGCTGTCGCTACGACGAGCACTGTGCTGGCCGAGCGCCGGAAGCGCAAGAGGGTCGTATCTCGAGGTTCAAAAAGCTCCGGAGTCTCAGGTGAAGTTCGAGGCGGGTCGAGTTCCCGCTTGGCTTCGGGACAAACGGAATTTGCTTCGGGTTCCCGTGGTGAAGATGAATCTGTGGCTGGTGGTGCCAGGTTGTTTGGTTCGGGGAATGCGCCTGTTTCTTCTGGCTTGGAGGCGCTTTCCGAAGGCCGGGACGGGGTTCCCGTGATTGAGTTATCTGATACCGAAGAATTGTTGGATGGCGCCAGCAGTCTTCGTGTAGATGTTGAGGAGATGCAGGGCACGGAGCCGGGTCGGAGCGCCTTGGACATGATTGAGGACGATGTGTTGGGCTCGACCGGCGTAGAACGGTCTGGAGATGCTGCGAGCTCCAGTGCTTCGGAGAGTTCTGATGATTCGTCGTCTTCGGGCGACGATTCTGACTCGAGCTCCGACGCGGGGAGCTCGTACGGAACCACGAAGGATGCTAGCTCTCTCGGTGTTTCGCTGGCGGTGATGAGTGGCTTGAGGGAATACAATCCCGAAGGTCCTTAGACTTGTGGCCTTAGTTTTATTCGCTTTACTCTTTTATATATATCTTTCATTCACACGCTTTGCTTGTGTTGCGTAGAACTTCGGGACACGCTGGAGGCGAATTCCGCTCCTAACCTTGCCGACTTGCTACTTCGGCAAGGCCAAATGGTAACTGGGTTGAAAGGTTCCTCTTCGTTTTTGTTGCTGATCTTTTGGTCTTTGTTAACACTTTGGTTCTTTGTCAGATTACGCAGGCGTCCCAGGTGCTCTGGAAGAAATTGGAGACTGAAGTGGGCTTCGGAGGCGTCCCCCCAGAGCTCGTCGCGCTTCGCGAGGAGAAGAGTTGCTGGGATGCGAAGGAAGCCAGCTTGGAAGAGGAGATCGCTCGCCTGAAGAAGGATCTCCAAGAGAAAACTGACTCCTTCGCCGCCTACAAGAAGGATTCCGAAAGGAGACATGCGGCGGCGCTGGAGAAAGTGCAAGACCGAAAGGCCGCTCAGGAGGAGACAGTGAGAGCAGAGACTGAACGGCTAAGGTCAAAAGCTTCGGCTTTGTTTCGGTCTTATTCGGAGCTTATTGCTCGCTTCGGCCGTCAGCCTCGCCCTCTTCCCGTCGGAGACGATCTGACCCTCGATTCCTTTTTGACTTGGGTCGAGAGAGAGCTGCAGTCTGTGCCCAGCCTGGTGACGAACATGTGTGATCATGGGGCAAAGGCCTGCCTCTATGCGCTCCTGGATATTCTGGCGAAGAGGAAGGTCGGAGATTTCCATGAACTTGGTTACTCCACTTTCCCTTGCGAAGCTATTGAGGGTGCTGATCCTAATACCTCGGACAAAGGCGTTAGCGTCGTTGCGAAGCGCTTTTGGAGGTTTTACTGGAACAAGCACGGCTCCACGGCCGCCAGTGCTAGCGCTGTTTCTCGTGCGCAGGAGGTGAGGGCTTCGGACTTTAGCGCTGTTTCTTTCTTCCGGAGTTTTGTTGAGTTTAATAACCATCGACCTTTTGCAGGCCAAGGAGAAGAAGAGGAAGGAGGTTGGAGGTCCCGCTTCGTCTTCAAATCCGTCTTCGGCTGAAGAGCAGGGGAAGGCGAAGAAGGCGAAGAGCGCTGCCGTAGCTGAAGCTTCTTCTACTGCTCCTCGATCTGCTACCCCGTCGGAGCCTGTCGCGAAGGTTGCCGCAAGCGAAGATGCTTAGATCCTCGGGGCTACTTAGTTTTGTTTTTGTTTTGTAATTTTAAGGGTTTGTAAATTAAAGACGCAATACTGTGTGCAGGTCTCCGCAGAGGGGGCTGTCGTTGAACCTTTATGCTATCAAAACGGTAGGATTTGTGCTACGCGCGCTGCCCATCATTTGGTTACGAAGATAATTGGCAATGACGATCTTGGTCGCTTCTGGGGTTATGTTTTCAATGAGTATTTTGCCGCTCGGGCCGAGGTGACTCAGCAGTTTCAGAGAGGTAGACGTCCGGTGCTTGGGGGCCCCCGCTGATCGTCCCGAAGGTCGAGGCTTCGGAGTCTGAAGAGATTTATGACGTTCCGTGGGTGTATGACGATAGCCGTGGTGATGGGCTAGCTGGGATGTTTCTTGAACTCTGAATTTTTGTTTTCGCTTTTGAGCTTTAGGTTTGTTTGTTGTTAGCGAAGATATAATTTCAGTGCTTGTTGTTAATCTTCTGAAAAGCTTCCGTCCCCCCTAGCAATCGAGGGCGAGGTTGCTAAAACGAAGCCTTCAGCTTCGGAAAAACTCCCCTCCCCCCTAGCAATCGAGGGCGAGGTTGATACGCGAAGCCTTCAGCTTCGGAAAAACTTCCCTCCCCCCTAGCAATCGAGGGCGAGGTTGATACGCGAAGCCTTCAGCTTCGGAAAAACTTCCCTCCCCCCTGGCAATCGAGGGCGAGGTTGCTAACGCGAAGACTTTCGCTTCGGAAAAACTTCCCTCCCCCCTAGCAATCGAGGGCGAGGTTGATACGCGAAGCCTTCAGCTTCGGAAAAACTTCCCTCCCCCCTAGCAATCGAGGGCGAGGTTGATACGCGAAGCCTTCAGCTTCGGAAAAACTTCCCTCCCCCCTAGCAATCGAGGGCGAGGTTGCTAACGCGAAGACTTTCGCTTCGGAAAAACTCCCCTCCCCCCTAGCAATCGAGGGCGAGGTTGATACGCGAAGCCTTCAGCTTCGGAAAAACTTCCCTCCCCCCTAGCAATCGAGGGCGAGGTTGATACGCGAAGCCTTCAGCTTCGAAAAAACTTCCCTCCCCCCTAGCAATCGAGGGCGAGGTTGCTAACGCGAAGCCTTCAGCTTCGGAAAAACTTCCCTCCCCCCTAGCAATCGAGGGCGAGGTTGATACGCGAAGCCTTCAGCTTCGGAAAAACTCCCCTCCCCCCTAGCAATCGAGGGCGAGGTTGATACGCGAAGCCTTCAGCTTCGGAAAAACTTCCCTCCCCCCTAGCAATCGAGGGCGAGGTTGATACGCGAAGCCTTCAGCTTCGGAAAAACTTCCCTCCCCCCTAGCAATCGAGGGCGAGGTTGCTAACGCGAAGCCTTCAGCTTCGGGAAAACTTCCCTCCCCCCTAGCAATCGAGGGCGAGGTTGATACGCGAAGCCTTCAGCTTCGGAAAAACTCCCCTCCCCCCTAGCAATCGAGGGCGAGGTTGATACGCGAAGCCTTCAGCTTCGGAAAAACTTCCCTCCCCCCTAGCAATCGAGGGCGAGGTTGATACGCGAAGCCTTCAGCTTCGGAAAAACTTCCTTCCCCCCTAGCAATCGAGGGCGAGGTTGCTAACGCGAAGCCTTCAGCTTCGGAAAAACTTCCCTCCCCCCTAGCAATCGAGGGCGAGGTTGATACGCGAAGCCTTCAGCTTCGGAAAAACTTCCCTCCCCCCTAGCAATCGAGGGCGAGGTTGCTAACGCGAAGACTTTCGCTTCGGAAAAACTCCCCTCTTTTATTAATCTGGGGCGTTGATTGTTACAACTGTGGTTTGGCTTTGTTACACTTCGTCTCTGCGTGTGCGGCTCCTGGTCCTGCTTGCTACTCCGGTGTTTACTGGTTTCCATGGTTGCCTGTTGTTTGGTAGGTACCTCTTTCTTGGGCGGTCTTGTTCTTCTTCGCCGGAAGAGATGCTGATGAACTCTGGTAACGCCTCTTCGTTTGGCGGCACGACCTCCAGCGGCTCCGGGTCTTGTTGGTATTGTTGAACTTCTAATCTTTGCTCTAGGTTTTGGTTTCGCGGGTGCTGGTTTTGGCTTTGGTTTTGCTGCGAAGAGCTCTCAGACACCCTCAGGTTCTTCATTGCTTGTAGGTATTTTTCTATGTTCTTTCTGGTTGTACCTTCGTCGCTCATTTTGTGATGTTGGTGGTGTGTTTTGTTGGTTTGCTCGTGGTGTGGTTTATATAGGAGCTGCCGTTGCTCTTCGCGGTGCCGAAGAGTCAAGTGGCTCTTACTGTGGGTACAGTCAGTAATGGTGGAACTGTGTGGCTTTAGTTGTAGGTAGCTGTTTCTGATGAGCTAGATTCTTCGTACATGGTGGGTCACGGAGTCATGAGGCGCACTGCTGTATGTCGATGATTTATTTGCCGCTTGGGCATTTCATTCTTCTCGAAGAATGTTCTCTCTTTACTGAGCGATTGCGAGCTTTCCTGCTTGAGGAACGACTCAGGATTTCTTTACCCTGATAAGCCGGAGAGAAACGCGTTTCTGCGTGATAGCGTAGGTTTACGCTTCGGGCGTTTTTGCCCCTGAGATATGGCGAACTCTTGATGGAGTTTGCATCGAAGTTGTGATGCTTGAGAGACAGATAGGGGAAAAGAGTTGTGTTGATTTGCAGAGGTTACATTGGGTCTCACCTCGTTAAAAACCTCACCCCGTGGACGGGGTTCCCCTGTGAGGAAAAGAGTATGAGCCCTTAATTGCTGAATTTAAATCTAGGCTACGGCGAAAAGTAGAAGGACTTCGCTTATATTTCCGCGAAGCCCTGATACATTTGTTATGCGAAATATTTCTTCAGTTGTCCGCATTCCATGGGTGCGGGAGTTCATTTCCATCCTTATCACAGAGATGGTAGGCTCCGGGCCTGTTGCTCTTGATGATGATGTAAGGTCCTTGCCATTTTGGCTCTAGTTTCCCTTGCCCTCTGTTCTTGGGCTCCGGAGGAGTACTAGATCTCCTGGAGAGAAGGATTTGTTAACCACCTTGCGGTCTCTCCATTTCCTGACATCAGTTTACGACACCATGTCACAACCGGTGTAAGCCAAAGACCACAAATCGAATAAGTAAACCGTATAACCGTGCCGTGATTTGTAGTAACCATTGGGCTCACCAAACAAATGGGTTGTTGTTGTTACACTAGCGTAACGGAAGTAAACCGTATCCCGTGCCGTACCGTGCCCATGACAGTCGTCCTGACATCAAGTTTACGCCACAATGTCGCCACTGGTGTAAGCCACGACTACAAATCAGAATAGTAAACCGACGCCTCGCTAACGTAAACTTTGGTGTGACGTCAAAGGCGTCCAGCGAGTCATGGGCTGCCTCGCGGCGCTGAGCCGATTCATTTCGCGACTCGGCGAGCGAGAGTTGCCCCTATACCGCCTCTTGAAAAAATCCGACCACTTTGATGGACGGTGGAGGCTCAAGAGCGCTAGACGGTCTCAAATCCGGTCTCACCAACCCACCGTCCTAACCGCCCCGACCCCAGGGGAGACGATCCTGCTCTACATCTCTGCCACGACGCAGGTAGTGAGCACAGCGTTGGTTGTAGAGCGGTGCCTGGGCACACGCTCAAGATACAACAACCAGTGTATTTCATAGTGAAGTCCTGTCCGACACCAAAACACGCTGGATCCAAATCCAGAAGATGGTCTACGCGGTCGTCATCACCCGGCGCAAGCTGCGTCATTATTTCGACGCTCCCACGTCGCCGTCGTGACTTCCTTCCCTTTGGGTGAAGTCCTTAGGAATAGGAGTCCTCAAACAAGATTGCCAAATGGGCGATCGAGCATTCATGTGGGCGACCTCGTCCTCCGACTCGTGCAGACCAACAAGGACCGCCACAAGCTGTCACCACCTTGGGAGGGGCCCTTCATCGTCTCCGACGTGCCCGACCCAGGAACCTACCAGCTGATGGACTCGGAAGGCCAGCAGATAAGACACCGTGGAACATCGACAGCTACGTCGCTTCTACCCTTAAGATTTTCCTTGCATTTTCTTTTTTCATTCCATGAAACAGAATGCGTTTTATCTTTTCCATCTCACGATGGGAGCAGCCGCTAGGTTCAAGCCCCCACTCGGGGGCTCCACCCGGCGGGTGCGGTGGTAACGCCACGCGAGTCCCGATTCAGGACAGCCACGCCCCTGTGAGAAC
>CM017440.1:46871488-46887839 GCA_007726485.1 Eragrostis curvula
GAGAACAACGCAATCTCGTTGGGGGTCAAGTCTGACTCCATGTACAAAGGGTTCGCGCTCCGACCCCTCGATGCACACGCTACTGCTTTCAGACGACAAGTAACGGATCGCGGCCTCGGGTCCGACTGCCCGGTTCAAAGGCACCTGACGCCCCAGCGGCTAAGGACGGCCTAAACCAGCAGCACGGACCCGGAACCGAAATCCTAACGCTTGAAATAAAAAAAGTGGTGACCGTGGCGCAAATAAGGTATAAAACGAAACAACTTAAGACATCCATCACATGTTGTTAACCCTTACAATTTTTTGTCCATTCTAACATAAAAAAGAAAACAACCAAAAGGCCCTCGGGGGCTCGCCTGATCTAACTACTTTTCACTATTCTCCTTCCACAGCCGACGTGGCGGGACGCGGAAGGAACTCCTCTTTATACATCCCTAAGAGACGCTCGGCGTGAGGGCGAACCTCCGCCTCAAGCACCGCTCGCGCCTCGGGAGAAGTTCCCTCAACAAAGCCTTGACTCATACGGTCCACTCCGACCCCGACGTCGTAATGAGAACGAACGACAGTACGTGAAGGTCAGGCGGATTCCGGTCCCCATCGCCTTCTCCTCCAGGGCTCTCACCCGGATCGGCAGGTCGAGCACCTGTTGCGCAGACTCACCAGGGTCGTCGGTCACCTCCATCCCCAATTGAGTGCACGAGTGAACAAAAGCAAGCCTCAGGTTATCAAGCCGACCCACTGCTGCCTGAGACTCCACCAGTTCTTTCTCAAGGCCTGGGACAACAAAGGTCAGAAATGAGAAACAAGACCCGGGCCCAGGAGAAAACAGGGACAAGCAGAAGCCACTTACTATCGTTCCGACCACGAAGTGCGATCAACTCGCGGGAGATGTTATTGGAGGCGGTCTCGGCGACCCCGTTCAGTTCCCGCTCCACTTCGACCCGACCCGCGGAGGTCCTAGCCAGCTTCTCGGCCTTCCTCGCCCGCTTCCGTGAAGCTCGCGCCAACCACTCAGCATCCTCAACGCACTTCTGCAGCATGGCTATCTGCCTGAGGAGATCGGCGTGGTCCGCCTCGGCAGCGGCAACCCGTTGGGTGGCGGCGGCAAGCTCAGACGACTGCCGGCTCAGCTGCACCTCTTGGGATCGCAGGCTTTCGGACTTCGACTTGCTATCCGCGAGCACAGCCTGCACCTAGTCATGAGAATAGCGAACCATTAAACAGTCAAGGAAAAGGCACGCGAAGAAACGAGATACCGAGAGGAGGTTCGGATGGCCGCTTTTGTACCTCGAAGGGAGGTCTCAACGCTCCTAAGACGTCAAGGGCTTCCTCCAGGTCGTCACGCGCGGAGTCCGCCCCCCGACGCACGAGTCCGAGCCTGCTGTCAAACCAATCCCATGCCTCTTGCTCAACCGAGTTCTGGACAAGAAACGAACCGCCGCCTGCATCAATCCTGAAATCGGGCCCCCAATCCGGCCGAGCCGATGACGAACTCGGCCACACGCCTCCCCGAAGGCGCCCAAGGTTTCCGCCTCCGCCACCGGCTTGCGTGAACTGTGACTCGGTCACAGTGCGCGTTTCAACAGCCGCTTCGACGACAGAGCACTCGGCCTGACCTCCGGGATCTATCGCAGGGTCCGCTCGCTCCCGCTCCGAAGAAGGAGGAGCCGCGGGCACCTCCAACGCCGGCGCATCCGACGCATGGTCATCAGTCGCCGCGGCCGACTCCGCGACAACGGTGTCGTTTGGGTCAGCAGCCTCCGGATTGCCGGCCACCAATGGCGGAGCTCGGGGGAGGACCGTTCCCTCCTCCAAGCTGAGCGAAGCAGACGGGGTCACCCCGTTTCCTCCAAGCACGGGCGCGGGGTCATCGGCGGGACCGTCCTCGAGCAGGAGCGCGTCCCACTCCTCTTCTGGAAGGCCGTCGTGACCGAACGCACCGGCAGCGCCCTCCAGAGCAATAGACCCTCCAGACGGACCGCCGCTGCTCCCCCCCTCGTTCGAAGCGAACACGGACCACCCCCCTCTGGTCGGGGTCCTCGGGCAGAGGCGGCTGGGACGGCGCACGCACCAAGTTTGCGTGTCAGAGAGAAAAAAGAAGGCATCAACCTCGTGTCCAAGTCCGGAAGACGCCAAGGAACATGGCGGGACGTCTCCTATGGAGAAAACTTATGTAGCTGGGGACTCCCAGCGTCGGAAGAGCCTGAGGATGATCGCGGATGGGATATTTGAAATCCACGTGACAGAGGGATGACTGCCCACACGCCTCTGCGAGCCGGGCTCCGACCTCCGAAAAGCTCAATGCCACGTCAGAAACCATGGCAGTTCCCTCCCTGTTGGCTTCCGGGGTCATTTCCCGCAGGTGGAGGGAACGCCTCATCTGAGGCAAAATGCGGACGACATGGAAGTGGCCGGTAACCCCGGCCCACGACACCCTGAAGGCGCGCAGCCCTCGGACGGCGTTGATCAGGGGTCGGATGTACGCCGTATCGATGCTCCCGAGGTCCCTCTGCCATGAGGGCACCGCCGCTTCGATGTACCGACCGGTAAAAGGCCCGCAACCCGTTGGGGTCGTTCCGGAGATAAAACCAATTCGGGCGCCACCTAACATTGTTGGATGTCGGGGCCAGCGGGATGTAATCCTGCACCCGATTCTGCCGAAGACGAATGCCCGCGCACCCAAGGGGCACGTCCATTGGAGGCTTCCCTCTCTCAATGAGGCGGCAATGTCGAACTCGGAAGAAATACTTCCAGAGGTCGAAATGAGGATCAATCCCCAAATAAGCCTCGCACATGGCGACAAAACCAGCGACGTGGCCAATCGACTCGGGATCAAGGTGTTGAAGCTCAATTTGGTACTAATGAAGAAGGCCGCGGAAAAAGGGGTGCGCCGGCATCCTCAATCCGCGACGACGGAAAAAGGTCAGGCGGATCCGGTATGCGATCCCCCTTCGGGACGATCCACTCCAGGGAAACGCCGTTGGGCTTCAGGAGCCCTCTGGCCACGAGGCCATTCATGGCTCCCGCCCGCCTGGGCCGGCCAGGGCGCCCTCGCGGCTGCCATCGGAACGGGGCGCCGGAGGAAGGGAGGCGGCAACGAAAGCGCTGCGTCCGGGACGAAGCGAAGAAAGAATCCTCTAACGATGAATCCGACGGGGGAGACGACGGCAGAGCGTGGCGTTAGAGGAGCACTGCGAGTCACGGCAGGGAAAGAAGCGAATCAAGCGGCATCATAGAGGACTGCAGCGGAGTGTGGCGGAAGCGCAACTGTAGCGCGGAGATTGGGGAGAAAATGGTGAGTGCGGGAAGGCGCTTCGCCAAAACGGTCGCTCTCATCTATAACCCTTGAACCGCCGCGGCGTCCCACGTCCCGTCGCGTCTCTTCAAATTCCGGCCTCCTACGCCGTGTTTGTTGTCCTCTTCGTTCTCTTCCTTGTCACCAAGGATGCAAATAGCCCGCTATAGCTCCGCTATAGCTTCGCTATAGCTTTTTGAGATAGGTGCCGCGACGATATTGCAAATATTACTGCTAATGCCGCTAACTCCGCTTTAAAGTTAAATAGCTCCGCTAACTCCGCTATATCTGAGTTATGAACTTATGTTTCATGCTTTATGATTCATATATCATAAGTCAAGCGATATGATGAATTTTCTTGTTCATAGATTAAATGATGCTTGCTTTGTTGATTTTC
Organism: Eragrostis curvula; assembly: GCA_007726485.1. Taxonomy (NCBI): domain Eukaryota; kingdom Viridiplantae; phylum Streptophyta; class Magnoliopsida; order Poales; family Poaceae; genus Eragrostis; species Eragrostis curvula. Next base: position 46,875,181 of record CM017440.1, read on the forward strand.
TGAACTGTTTTGCCACTAGAAAAGATGACATATACATGCTAGGACGATGGTATGCTTGAACAATGGCATACATTTTTTGAAACGTAGGCTGAAATTGATGAATTTATTAATGTTTCGGCCAGAAAATTGCTTTGTTTTGCAAACTGCTATTGGCAATAGCCGCCGCTATAGCTGCGCTATAGCTTTGATAGCTTTTCTGAGAGCGTGCCGCTAAACTTTATAGCCCGCTATTTGCAACCTTGCTTCTCACAGAAGCTAGGGTGATCCGCACGGCCCCGCGGGCGACGGGTGATCCGACCCCACGGGATGCCTCCTGACCCCCGCGGGGTCGGGAGGAAGTTCCGCCTCGGGGTCGGAGCACGGCCGTTGAGGCGCATTAAATCGGGTAGCAAGTGGGCGTCCTTTGACATTATGGGATGACGTGAACCGCAAGCCCCGCACGTCCCACAGGGACGTTTGACAGCGGTCAAGCCATCTCCCCACGCGATAATAGTGCTAGCCATAACTCAACAGGAGCTAACAGTACGCAAACAGGACACGGACATCCCCGCCGCAGCAGGACTGCAGCAGCTGCCATCGTCCTCGCCTGCGGAAGAAGGCATCAAGGAAGGAGGCGCCCATCCCGGCCGAGCCGTCTACCTACGCCGAGGAGGCCCCCCACCTATTTTTTACCTTAGCTTTCTTTTTCTTCTTTCCTCCATCCTTGTAAGCGACCAATCCTCCCTTGTCGGATAAAGCGGAAGATTGGCTCCAACAGGACACAGAAACTCTCATCCGCAAACACTCTCTTCGGCCTTGCGACGCACGCAAGGGCGAACACCCACAAACACACAGAGACTTGGGAAATCTTCCCTCTCTCACCAAGCTGGTAACCCCTACTACGAGCAATAAAAACCGAACCGCCTCACTGGACGTAGGGCTTCGATCGCCCGAACTAGTATAATCCCTCGTGTCGATCCGCATTCATCTCAATCAACCAAGCGCGCAGTCTAAATTTACTTGTCGGCCAGATTTCCCAACGCCGACACTATGGGGAAGCTTCCGAAAATGCATTTTCCCAAGTTTGATGGTGAAAATCCCAAATTATGGAAGTCTCGCTGTGAGAGTTACTTCGATATGTATGCTGTTAATCCAGTCATGTGGGTTAAAGTAGCCGATACGCATCTAGAGGGCACAACTGCTAGATGGTTGCAGTCAGTAGAAAGCAAATTGCCTACTGTGTCCTGGGATGGGTTTTGTGCTATGATTTTAGAGCGTTTTGGGCGGGACCAGCATGAATTTCTGATTCGCAAGCTTTTCCGAATGAAGCAGTTAGGCTCGGTTGCTGAGTATGTGGAGCAATTTTCTGAGCAATTTTCTGAGCTAGTTGATCAGTTGAAGGCTTACCAAACTACCTATGATCCTTTTGTACTACACTTGCTTGTGCTACAATCCAATCTCTCCCTGCTTCCGTCTGTCTCTTTGTTCTTCCTCTACCTCCCTTCTGTTAACACAACCAGACCCACGTGGGTCAACGATGCATCGCGCTACTATAAAATAATGTAAACATTGTTGTGACGCTGCCTGCGAAACAACACTCTTTCGAGCACTCAACGTCACTTTATCGTCTCCGGCCACAGTACTCAATTCCGTTGGACGCGTGCTCTAGCCGGCCGGCACTACCGAAACACGCTGCCAACTCTTCAACCCCGCTTCATCGCCCACTATAGAAAACTCGCCCACTACATTTCAAAAAAAAAAAAAAACTCGCCCTCTTGCCGGCATGATCGAATTGACCACTGCTAGGCTACCCTGTCTGTGGTTATTCGCTTAATCGTGAACGATCACGCGGGCTCTAAATTCTGTAAACTTTGGTCCGACGCTGCGAGAAGAGAAAGCACTGCCAAACGAGTCGAGTCGTGACTGGGTTTACGCCATGCACGGCGCATCTTGCGTAAACCGGCGATAGAGCCAGGTCTCACCAAACAAAAGAGGGTTGTCAGGAGTAAACCAGCATGACGGAGGACTGAATCGTGTTCCTTCTCGTGGCCGTGACCACGGAACGGAACCGAACAGTCGTCCTGACATAAGAGGTACGCACAACATTCACAACCGATGTAACGGAAGAGTAAACCGTATTCCCGTGCCGTGCCCATGGAACAATCGTCCTGACATCAGGTTTACGCACAACATCTCGCCACCGGTGAAGCCATGACCACAAATCAGAATAAGTAAACCGACGCCTCGCTAATGTAAACATTGGTCTCATGCTGTGACTGTGAGAAGAAAGCACTGACAAGCTAGTCAAGTCATGACTGGGCTTACACCAAGCAAGGCGCAACGTTCGTAAACCGGCTATAGATCGATCCACTACTCCACGGTGCTGCATAGTAAACCATTGGACTCGTCATCAGTAGTAAACAAGCGCGATTGTCCCGTAATCCATCATCCCCTTGCTCATGTCAACCGTCATTAAGAGCAGGTCTACGTACAACAGGGCGCAATCGTTGTAAACCATGTCCACAAAGCCTAATAAGCAAACGAGGCCAAACCAATGTAAATGATGGTGTATAGACAGCACTTCACTGTGGATTATGCACCAACGCCTCAACCTTGGTAAACCAGCGGGATTCCCTTGCCCACTGTAACAGCTGTCGAGATTTGGTTTACGCACAACACTAGTAAGACCCGACCACAACGCTGCGAGAATGCACTGACAACGGAGCCGTGGTTTACACAATGCACGATACCAGGGATCGTGGTACATCTTGAGTAACATTAATTCACAAAGCTTTGTCAACCATCTGACGACTGACTCAAGCCAAACCATGAGAGCAGAGCAGTATAAGTAATCATCCAAGTCGGGCTGCATGTGTGCATGGCAACACCATCATCCTAATATACCAAACACATGTGGGTAGGGGTGGAAAGTGGATACAAATAATCTGTAATATTCGATATCCTTATCGGATAAAATATAAATGTAGTAATATTCTTGTGGATACGGATAATCACAATACTTTCGGTGGAACGTAGTAAAAAATATATCCATGGAACAGTCTCACAAAGAAATTTATGTCAATGCTGTTAAAGCGATGACAAAAGAAAAAAAAAGAAATGGTCTCTTCTTCGCAGAATCAAGCAAATGCGTTGTTTGGGATACATGCCCTTTGTGTCCATGGCCATCGCAACAAATCTAATTTGAGCAGTCATCACAACCGTCAGAAGGATCATGGTGCCCTAGACCACAAGAATTAGAAGGCAGAAGAAACTAATAAGAAATATACGACACTAGATATGCATACATTAGTTAGTCTTGTATCACTTACCAATGTCGTCGGAGGAAACATTGTCCTTAGACCTTCCGCATAAGAGACACACATTTCTCATAGTGCTGCAGCGTAGAAACCAGCGAAATTTGAGAGTGGAGGTAACTGTGCAGCTGTGAATTCAAGCTCGCACTTAGCTGATAGCTGTGGAGCCCAAGGTTGTAGTCATTGGCGTGGTAAGTTGCAGCCCACAATTCCCTCAGTTCATACATGTTGTCAAGCCACTTGATGTTGAAGGCGTTGTGTTCTTCTACAAAGTCGGCCCACTTGCTTTCGAAATCTTCTGGTGTATACTTGTGATACATAAATCGCTTGAAGTCGCGCCTGAGCTTATTATTTCGCAGATATTTCACAAGGTTGCGATCTATGTGCCACGAGCAGAGCCTATGCTTGGACCTGAGTACATTCTGGATTGCAGTTTGCATAGCAAAGTCACCATCCATGATCACAGATTTGGGGTGCTGTTGAGACATAGCACGCAAAAATGTCCGAAGTAACCACATATATGCTTCTGTTGTTTCCTGTGAGAGCACGGCGCAGCCGAAGACAACAGTTCTTTGGTGGTGGTTCACTCCAACAAATGAAATGAGAGACATGTTGTATCGATTTGTCCTGTACGTGCTGTCAAACACAACAACATCTCCAAAAACCTGGTAGTCCAGACGAGATTGTGAATCACACCAGAAGAGGCACTTCAAATGATTCTTGTCATCAACCTCATAGTCATAAAAGAAGCCGGCTTCAGCTCTCTTGTGGGCCCAGAAGTGCTCCAGCAACGTACCCGTATCACCATCTACTATTATTTGATTCCTTCTCTTGTTGAAGAATTTGTAGAGGTCCAGCATCGTAAAACCTAACTGGTCATATCCGCCGCCGTGCTCTCTGTGGAAGCATGTTGTTGACGGTCCTTACGACCCATTTTTACCGTCAACTTTATGCACCTTTTGGAACCTAACACCATCACCAAGGGTAGACATAGGGCTCATTTCTAACAAATTCCACTAGTCTTGGTGAAATTATGGGTGCAGGTGCAATCAAGATGAATCCTATACAAACCCGAGGGAAAAGAGGCCCAAAACTCCAAATCCTGGAAACTCAGTTTTTCCCGGAATAAAGATATCTTCCAAGGGCCCAATAACCGAGAGAAACACTCAAGTCTACCCATAGCACTCGGGACCCAGGTCAAGGAACAGAGGGGAGGCCACCTGCCAAAGCCCAGCCACAGGTCGGCCGACCCCCCCTAGCTGGGTCGGCCGACCCCCCTCAAGCCCAATGAGGCCCACTCTTCTATGGCGGTTCGCAACCGACGTTGCAATGTCGGTTCCCCCTGCAATCAATGATACCACCTCGCGGAACCGACTCAATTCCACCGACCTTGGAGGCTATAAATAAAGGGGCACCCCTCCCTCTCACAAGACACATCACAAGACAACACACATTGACACCAAGAGGAATCCAATCTCTAGCATTAGACTAGTCTCTAGGCTGTAGAGGATTAGAGGGGAGAGTTTGGTAGAGGAGAGGGCTGTCCTCCCTTTGTTAGGACTTAGCCCAATCTTGTATCTTGAGGATACTTGCTAATAATATATTGTTCGACGTTCGTTCGTTGTTCGTTCATCGTTCGTTCGTCGTTCATCTCATATTAAGTAAGTATCAAGGTCCACCCCAATAGAATTATCTTCTTTATTCCTCATGCCTTATGATTGTACTAGTATGATGATCATGTGCTTTCTATGTGGTTATTATCTAGTCATGATTGGTTGCTTCATGCTTGACATGCCTTTATTCATTCGTTTATGTCCTTACACTCGATTCATGCATGAAGTGGTGAGACATGCTCGGGCCCATGACTTGTTAATCCGTAGGGTTAGAGTTATGTGCGATATAGATCGTAGCTTGTTAATCCGCAGGGTTAGAGTTACGCATGTCTCACCCATTGACTTGATGATCCGTAGGGTTAGAGTCATGCATGTTCTAGCACTTGATCTGTTGATCCGTCGGGTCAGGATTAGGTGTACTCTTATTCCCGACTTGATGATCCGAAGGGTCAAAGTCCCGTGGGAATCGAGAGTACTGTTTAGCAATGTGAGCGTGGTGCTTAGGTTGATAAACAGCTTTGGGTGTTTGGTTGTCTGCTTGAACAAGAGAAGATCTGGCAGCGAGGACTTAATTGCCTTGCTGTCACGTGACCCTAGGACTGGCATAGGGACTTAATAGCCCTAGTGTCACGTGTCCTGGTAGAGGGTTGCCGGTAGGTGGTGACAGCCCTGCTGTGCCTAATCCTCTTTGTTCTACGGTAGATAGTCTTGATTGCCTGGTAGAAGGAATGCCGGTAGGTGGTGACAGCCCTGCTGGTTACCCCCCTTGTTCCAGGTTGACATAGAGCTTAGACTTGTATGTGTTGCATGAGCAGGAATATAAAAAGTACATAAGGACCCATCTCGGCTCTCTGCTCAACCCCTTTTAGCCTAGGCTTAGTTCTAGTGTTAGATTGGATTGCTCTGGTTGTGTTGTCACTACTACCCCTGATTATTATCCTTACCTCTGTTTAGACCTTGGTACATTATTAGTTATGTGATTATGAACTTTGCTATTTCGTAAACCACCGCCTTCCCTGTGGAAAATACGATACCCTTGAATACTCACGGGTGAAGTGCTACAACGGTATTCTCCGTGCGCTTGCGGATTTATCTGTGACCGTAAGAAATACCAACACATGTCTGACCAGGTTTCAATAGTTCATGGTTGTGCTGAGCAATGAAGGTGCTGGCATTCCACTGCTTGGTTCCACTGTCAACATTGACAACAAGATTGGCCCTGCACCCTTCCCGAGAGCAAACGAAAGTCCTCGACGTAACGACTCCATCAGCCATCTTTGTGGTCGATTTCCTCACAGAGAAGCCCCTGTCTTTAGCATAAGCTTCGTAGAACAGAAAGGCATCATCCTCGCTAGTGAAAGTCTGGCCGATAACATATTCGCGTTCCATTTGTTCATCGTCCGGGTGGTTGACAACGTCGCCCATGTTATGATTCCTGCCGAGATAACATAAATACAAGTGAACCAAGGCCCGAATGGGTGAAGACGCTAGGGTAGAAACAAAAGACATGATTAGCAGTCTCTATGAACAGATTCGCACACGCTTGCACTCCGCCAACATAAAAAAACAAATGCATCCATAAATATGACTCCTGCGTGCAATGCCCATGACACTATTATAGTGGTACTAAATAAAATTCCAGACTTCAACAGTAGACTCGCCGCTACTTAATCTATGCATACTATATACGAATTAGATAGCGCAGAGTAATAAACAAAGCATGATAGCCGGGTATATAAAACCTTGTCCCTGGTCTAAGATGACGAAATAGGATCACTGAACCACGAGGTGTCAAAAATTCCAACCAAGATTTCAATGGTTTCAATTAGGATAATAAAGGGAATTCACTGGACTCACCGAGCAGTCGAGGGTGCAGGATGGTGGTCGTCGGGGCGGATCCAAATTCAGGAGGATGTGGGTTGGTTGGTTCGGGTCGAGGGGTGGGAGTCGTGGCGGCGGCGGCGGCGGAGAGAGAAGTCGCGTGAGGTTAGGGTTCACTTCAATACATTGACTGGCAGCCGCATTATTTTTTTATTAATTTTCTGATGATCTGTCACTTCAATATTGGATGGAAATGGTACCGATCCGGATCCCGACAAAATAGGCGCCGTTCCCTTACCAAAGGAAACTGTCGCTCTGCCATCAGGTTTACGCACATCGGTGTAAGCCACGACCACAATGCCCATTCGGTAAACCATGTGTCGGTTTAATGGGAACGCGGGCCCCCATTCCCCCAGACCATGGAATCGGCCCATGAGGGTAGAGACCGAGGGCGGACGCCACGGCCCAGCCAGGCCGTGGAGGCCCAATAAGAAAGGGGGCGTTGTCTCGCACCGGCGAGGGCCATGCACCGCGGGGTAGCCACGTGGCTACCCCCGGTGCGCTCTCCCGGCGGTCCCAAGCGCCGCCATCCATTTGGCTCGCCTACGCGAGCCGAAACAGCTGCTCCCACACCATCCCGTCGTAGCGCTCGCGGGCTTGACGGCGATAGAGCCAGGGTTCACCAAATAAAAGAGGGTTGTCAGGAGTAAACCAGCGCGACGGAGGAGTGAATCGTGTTCCTTCCCGTGGCCGTGGACGTGACCGTGCCCATGGAACAGTCGTCCTGACATAAGGTTTACGCACAACATGTCGCCACCGGTGTAAGCCACGACCACAAATCTGAATAAGTAAACCGACGCCTCGCTAATGTAAATTTTGGTATCATGCTGCGACTGTGAGAAGAAAGCACTGACAAACAATGCGTGACTGGGCTTACAACAAGCAAGGCGCAACGTTCGTAAACCCACGATACAGGCAATAATCCACGGTGCTTGGTAGTAAACCATTGGGCTCACCAAACAAAATGGGTTGTTAGGGGTACACCAGAGTAACGGAAGAGTAAACCGTATACCCGTGCCGTGCCGTGCCCATGGAACAGTCGTCCTGACATCACATCAGGTTTACGCACAACTAGTCGCCACCGGTGTAAGCCAAGAACACAAATCAGAATAAGTAAACCGACGCCTCGCTAACGTAAACTTTGGTATCACACTGCGACTGTGAGAAGAAAGCACCGACAAGCGAGTCGAGTCGTGACTGGGCTTACACCAAGCAAGGCGCAACGTTCGTAAACCGGCGATAGATCGATCCACTACTCCACGGTGCTGCGTAGTAAACCATTGGACTCGCCAAATTAAAATGGTTTACGTAAACCTCGTTCCCTTGCACAACCCAAGTGCAGGGTTTACACACACAACACGTCGCGACCGATGTAAGAAACAACATTAAAGCCTGAGTCGGTAATTGATGCGTGAGAAATGTAAGCCAAAACATGACCACCGGTGGATGTTTTCGGTGCTAAGGTTTGACCTCATTGGCAGCGAAGCCGTGCCCCCCTTCGACTCGCCCACACGAGTACGATACCCCCCTCCCCCCCAAGCGCGGGGCAAAGGAGCGCCCCCAGGGTAAATAAGGGTGCGACACGTGGCTACCCGGGGTGCTTCGGATGACGAGTGCCTCGGCTGGGTTGCGCGCCCGCTCGATGAGATGCCCGGGATCTCGCACGCCTGCAGGGCTCGCGGCTGCGAGCCAATCCCGCGGGAGGCCCCACCCGGCAGCGGGAGGGGAGCGCGCATGCTCGCCCGGGCGGGCGGACTTCAATGCGCGTGGGTACGAACTCGCATGCCTCTGTGTCACATCGCCTAGTGGGTACCAATTCGCATGCCTCTGTGACAATGTTTACTGAGTTCCTTCATCAGGATGGGAACCAAGGCAGTGACATAATAATTATCTTTAAACATGAACATGAAACAATGTAACGACACCAGCACATGAAGCAATGTGCAGACCAATGCTATATAATTGTTTTTTCCTAAACCTACCTAATTAAACTAAGAAACCAAGATTGAAGGTCATGTCTGAGGCTTCACAAGGTTCAAACTCGAATTGTAGAGGATGCAAACAAGTTTGCGCCTGAAACTATCAATCATTGCTTGATTGAATTTTTTCCCAAGCCGGTTTCCGTCCCAGTGTTCTATATATTTGAGAACAAAGAAGCCATCCGATGTGGTATCCGTTTGCTGGGGCAATCCTTCTATGTAAACGATTGGCCATTGTTTAACATCGGTATCAGGCCACTTATTGTACTTCCTTGTGCGCAATACTGAACCCATCTCGAGATGAAAATGAAGGCCTTTCACCTATATGCAATTCTTTCATTAGTTTACAATCCAAAATTATCAGACTTGCATATAAAATTTTCCAAACTCTCCAGATTGTGTATTGCGTTCAGAAGTTGATGGTCTTCCTCTGAGCCCTCAGGGAGAGAAGAAGGATTCAATACTTGTATCTCTCTCTTTTTTGCATTGACAACTACTAGGAGCCAGTTGTTGTCAAGCAAAATGGCATCATAATCTACAACAACGAATTGTTTAAATAATAGGCTTCAAAATGTGTCAACCAGAATTATATGAAAAAGGGAACATTACCATATTGCTAATGAGATACATGTTTGTAATCTTAGTCATGAATTTCCGTGCCCGTATATCATAATTTGCTACTGATTTTTTTCCAGTGTGATAAATTTGCTGCGTCACTTGGCTGCATTCAATTTCAACCATCCCGTCTGCCCTTATGTTGACGGTCCTTACGACCCATTTTTACCGTCAACTTTATGCACCTTTTGGACCTAAAACCATCACCAAGGGTAGACATAGGGCTTATTTCTAACAAATTCCACTAGTCTTGGTGAAATTATGAGTGCAGGTGCAATTCGTATAAAAACAAGGGAAAACAGGCTCCAAGCATGAACTTTTGCAATCAACAGATTTTCCCGGACTAAAGAACTTAGTCCAAAAGCCCAAAACCACAGAATCAAGTGTCAAGATCAAATAATGCAAGTGGATTGGGCCTGTACACAGCCAAGGGAGGAAGCCAGAGGAGGATGAGACCCAGTGGGGCCCAGGCCAGGTCGGCCGACCCCCCCCTGGCCAGGTCGGCCGACCTGACAGGGAGGCCCCCCTGGCCCATCTTTTTATGGCGGTTCACAACCGACCTCTGGAAGTCGGTTCCCACTGCATTAATTGTCACCGACCTCGGGAACCGCCTCAAAGTTGCCGACCTTCCAAGGCTATAAATAAAGGGGTACCCCCCCCCCTGACAACAACACACCACAAGACACAAGACTCTCCTCATTTCCAATCCACAGGCCGAGAGCCTCTTGTATTTTAGTAGAATAGGAGAGAGGGCAAGGAAGAGATAGGAGTTCTCCTCCCCTTTTCGTTGGAGGTCTAGTTCCTATTCTTTTACCTTGGCGTGTAAACACTTCTAGTGATTATACGTGGTGATTATTTATCTATTGAGCTTTATCATTCGTCTAGGCATAATTCTTGTTAAACTCGTTCAACGGGATCGTCGCTCCGCAAGGAGTGCTCTAGTTCTCTGAATCAGTATCAGGCCGGGACTAGAGTAGTGATCGATAGCATAGACGTGGTGTCTAGGCTGGAGGTTGCCTTTGACCGCTGTGTGCTCCACGGTTTGTAGAGGTAGGTGGCAGGAAGTGACAGCCCTGTCCATCCAAAGGAGCCATTAGCCGGAGTGGCTTGGCAGACCAAAGCCTAAGCCGGTGCTCGAAGTAGACGAGTAGAACCTGAATTTGTCTAACCTTAGAAATATCTAGATAATAATCACCCTCTCAATCCTAAGCTGCTACTTGTCTTGGTTGTCCTTGGGTAAAACTTGCCTTGCGGTAGAATAACTCCGTTCCTTGGGGAAAACAAATACGATACCTTGGAATACTCCCGGGTGAAGTGCTACAACGGTATTCCGTACGCTTGCGGATTTATCTGTGACGTAAGAAATACCAACAAGCATTTCTGGCGCCGTTGCCGGGGAACGGTTGATATCTCTATTGCAAATTAAGTTTGCCCTCGTAATCTATCTTACTTACCGTTCTGTTTTTATTTCCCTTAAATTCAAAAACTCACAAAAACATTTCATGGAGTCACAACCATCCATCCAATCATTCTCTACTCCACGGGGCGAGCTCTTAGAGCCACCATCATCATCACAACCTATTTCTTCATCTGGCTATGAGTTTTCCCCCGATTACATTTTGATGATAAGAAGTTTATCCTTTTCGGGTTCTAAACATGAAAATCCTTATGAACACTTGCGAGAGTTTGAGCATTTGTGTTCATGCCGATCGATCCATGGCATGACACAAGAAACATTGAAATGGAAATTGTTTCCCTTCTCTCTCAATGAGAAGGCGAGGCAATGGTACATTTACACCGCTAAGAGAGTAAACGGTGATTGGAAAGAATTGCGAGACAAATTTTGTCTAGCATTCTTCCCCGTATCTCGTATTACTTCTCTACGAGCGGAAATAATTAACTTTCGTCAAGAAGAGGAGGAAACTTTAAGTGCATCTTGGATCAGATTCTGTTCATTAACAGACTCTGGACCAGAATTGTTGCTCCCCGAACCAGTTTTATTGCAACATTTTTATTCGGGATTGAGCAGCGATACCGCACTTTATCTTGACATGGCCGCTGGTGGATCTTTTACTCATAAGACCATAGCGGAAGCACACGAACTTTTGGATCGAATTGTGGAAAACACGCCTTTTTCCGCTGATTTACTAGTTGAGCCGGAGTCAATAGATGAGGAACTCGTTGCGCAAGAAACACAACAATTGGTGCCTACCTTGGTAGATCCGACACCCAAGTTCTCATCTAACATAAGAACCATGATAGAGGAAGATGAACCTCTTGAGTTCCCATTTGAGTTCGAGGAAGAGATTTTCGAAAATTTTGGAAACACTTTGAACTACTCTTGTCAAAAGAAACCTCAGATCTGTGCATCAACCCCCGAACCTTTGGAAAAAGATTTTCTCTTAAAAACTATTCGGGAGTTGACGACGATCATGAGCGATGAATGGTTGAAGGAAAATGAGCTTTCTTCCGATATAATTCAACTTGTCCTCCCCACCTCAACCATTCAAAGCTTAATTCGGGAATCCAAAGTTGACGTTCTCTACAGCCCTCTAGTAGGAGCCAACATCATGTCCGAATCCTTTGCTTTAACCATGTTCGGCAGCGAAGCATGGGAACCCACTAGCAAACTCCTTAGAACGTCTCCGGGGCATATCTTTGAGGGTTTGGGGATCGTTAGAGGCGTTCGCATCAAGCACGATGAAGCGGAGGTATCCTTGGATTTCCATGTCTTCGGAATCTCGGATTTCGATGTCCTTGTAGGATATCCCATAGAAAAACTTTTCTTGGGGACGTCACCTTTTGGAACCATCGACTTCACCCTCGGCGATGAACCTTTCTCTATTCCTATCACTCAAGCACGAAATTCCTTCGCCGAGGAACTACCTAAGGAAGATGATTGCATAGAGGAGGTTATGGCGATTTTTCTTCATAAAACCCCCGAATCATCTTTGGACGAAGATGCTCTTGATTTTGTTCTAGAAGAAGATGATTCGGAGGAAGTTTTAGAGCTACCTGAAACCCTTGCACCGCCACCACCTCCAATAGAACTTAAACCACTTCCACCAGGCTTGCGCTACGCTTTTCTTCACGGAAACCCCGAAACCCCTGTCATCTTAAGTGACAAGCTTTCTGAGGAAGAAAGCACTAAACTCTTAGCCGTGTTAGAAAAGCATCGCTCCGTTCTTGGCTACTCGCTAGGAGACCTCAAAGGAATCAGCCCTGCTCTTTGCACCCATCGCATTCCCATAGACCCTGAAAGTACACCTTCTAGGGAA
>CM017440.1:46888839-47038643 GCA_007726485.1 Eragrostis curvula
GCCGAAGGCGGACGCCACGGCCCAGACAGGCCGTGGAGGCCCAATAAGCCAGCAGGCGTCGTCTCGCACCGGACGAGGGCCATGCACCGCGGGGTAGCCACGTGGCTACCCCTGGTGCGCCCTCCCGGCGATCCCAAGCGCCGCCATCCATTGGGCTCGCCTACGCGAGCCGAAACAGCTGCTCTGCTCCCACACCATCCTGTCGTAGCGCTCGCGGGCTTGAAACCAGCGCGACGGAGGAGTGAATCGTGGTTCCTTCCCGTGGCCGTGACCACGGAACGGAACCGAACAGTTGTTCTGAAATAAGGTTTACGCTCAACATGTCACAACTGGAGTAACGGAAGAGTAAACCGTATTCCCGTGCCGTGCCGTGCCGTGGCAATGGAACAGTCGTCCTGATATCAGGTTTACAAACAACTTGTCGCCACCGTTGTAAGCCACGACCACAAATCAGAATAAGTAAACCGACGCCTCGCTAACGTAAACTTTGGTATGACGCTGCGACTGTGAGAAGAAAGCACCGACAAGTGAGTCGAGTCGTCTCGCACCGGCGAGGAGGACCATATGCACTGCGTCGGATACTATCGGGAAATGGGCGAGTACGATACCATCAGAGGTCCTGACATCACGTTTACGCACAACATGTCTAGATCGATGTAAGCCATGACCACAAATAGCAATAAGTAAACCTACGCCTTGCTAATGTAAACTTTGGTCTGACGCTGCGACAAAGCACTACCAAACGTGTCGAGCTGTGACTGGGTTTCCGCCACGCACGGCGCATCGTGCGTAAACTTGCGATAGAGCCAGCAAGGCTCACCAAAGAAAACAAAAAAAATGGGTTCTCCAGAGTAAACCAGCGTGAAGGAGGAGTAAATCGTATTCCCGCGATACAGACAGAAATCCACGGTGCTTCGTAGTAAACTATTGGGCTCACCAAACAAAATGGGTTGTTAGGGGTACACCACCGTAACGGAAGAGTAAACTGTATTCCCGTGCCGTGCCGTGCCACTGGAACAGTCGTCCTGACATCAGATTTACGCACAACTAGTCGCCACCGGTGTAAGCCACGACCACAAATCAGAATAAGTAAACCGACGCCTCGCTAACATAAACTTTGGTATGACGCTGCGACTGTGAGAAGAAAGTACCGACAAGCGAGTCGAGTCGTGACTGGGCCTACACCAAGCAAGGCGCAACGTTCGTAAACCGGCGATAGATCGATCCACTACTGCACGGTGCTGCGTAGTAAACCATTGGACTCGCCAAATGAAAAAGGTTTACGTAAACCTCGTTCCCTTGCACATCCCAAATGCAGGGTTTATGCACACAACATGTCGTGACAGATGTAAGAAACGACATTAAAGCCCGAGTCGGCAATCGATGCGTGACAAATGTAAGCCAAAACATGACCAACGGAGGATGTTTTCGTTGCAAAGGTTTGACCTCATTGGCAGCGAAGCCGTGCCCCCCTGACTTGAGGTTAACAGGCTACTTTGTTACAAGGAGAAAATTGACGTAGATGGTATCATGGCATAGTAAACTAAATTTATGGCACAAGTTTCGTTCAATACAAACTAAATTCATGAAAATGTACTGTCTGTAAAAGCGACGGCAAATAAAAGAAAAGAAAAGAAATGGTTTCTTCTCGCAGCATCAAGCAAATGAGTTGTTGGGATACATGCCCTTAATTTGTGTCCATGGCCATCGCAACAAATCTAATCCGAGTAGTCATCACAACTGTCCGAAGGATCATGGTGCCCTACACAACAAGAAGGCAGAAGAAACTAATAAGAAATTTATGACGCTAGATATGCACACATTAGTTCATCTTGTATCACTTACCAATGTCATCGGAGGAAACATCGTCCTCGGGCATTAAATCAGCGGCATTCCCACACTTTGACGCCATACCGTCCAGTAGCTTGTCTACCTTGACAAAGCTGGATTTAATCCATGCAAACGTATCTTCAAGGTGATTGACTATCTTAGAATGCTCTTCGTCGTTGCTGTTAGAATCTGGAGCGAGTGAATGTGACGTCCCTGCTAGCACAAAAAACAAATGATGCCAAATGAATGATCTAATCATACATTATAAGAATTACCCAAGAGGATATTGCACCAGTACGCACCGTTGCTAAGAGCAACGAGTTGTTTTGCTAGCTGATCATTGCGTGTGGAGGGTGGGTACGCTCCTGTGTAGGCAAACCTCTCGTCACCCGTGGTACGGATGGGTAGTATGTCTCCATAGGTCTCACAAATGGAGGAGACGCCTTTCTTGAGATGTTCACCATATTCTTCTAGTACGCCGCATTTGTGAGACAGATGTCTGGCCTGGCTTGACTTGATGCGCAGCTCTTGTTGCACTTTGTTCTTCTCGGCATGGTTAATGTCATCGATCGTCACGAGCGCAATTTTCTGCATGAATTGAATCACTTCTTGGTACAGATCTTCCATCGCATCGTGCTCAGTGGTCTTTGGAGCGCTCTTGAATTCGCGCACTTCCTTCTCCTGGATCTTTGAGTTTCTGATAATAGGAATGTCGATGTTCATCATCGCCATCATCTTTTCTTCTTTGTCACATCGCTGTATTTTCTCTTCGTGCACATTCAGCTTCAGCTTTCGTACTATATCATCTAGGATGGTACGACGTGTGATCCGTACCGTCAAAGAGGAGTAGCGAGACTACAGGCAAATATAAACGATAGAAAGTAAAAAAAAAAGACGAAAACATCAGCATACTGGCACACATGTAACTACGTTCCCTAAAATGGATATAGAGCATACCCCAGGAACATAGACATCGAACAGTGATTCATCATTGTCTGACGTTGTGGGACTAACCTGCAGGGAAGATAAGACAAGGGAAAGATCGGTATGATAAAAAAAAATATCTAAAAAGGGGGCACAGAACGCATGAATATTGAGATTTTTACCACCGGAGGGTTGTCGTCCCAGGAAGTGTGTTGAGTGGTTGCACTTGTTTGTTCAAAGACATTGCCGAGGTTTGCAATGCTACGTGAGGGGTGGACTGCAACCTGTAGATCGAGCCCAACGGAATCGGAGTTCAGTGGGGAAGAAGACAGGCAAAATATAATTTATTTATTTGGTTACATCACCACTAACTTAGAAGTCGCAGCAAAAAAATCGTTGTCGTTTCTGCGTACCACATGTCTGGAACTCTAGTGTAAACCAAAAGTTTATATATATGTAGTGCTATTTATACCTAAATCACAAAGCTTGCATCGAATCTGAGCGATACTTTATGGGGTTTGAAACACGTACTCAGGCACAGCGAAAAGACAAAAGAACAACAACAAAGAAATGCAGGAACCTTTAAATCGGCCTTTGCAGGCGTGGTCAGGGGAGGCGGAGGAGAGGTCACGACATGGTTCGCCTCTAAGGAGCAGTTGACGGCGGCGTCCTCCGGTGACGTGACGGGGCCGGTGTCGAGGCGCCTCTTACATGGTGAGCCGTTGCCGGGGTACGTCGACTGTGTACGCTTAGTCGGTGTATGGTTGGGAGAGCCACCGCCCGCTCCATTGCTAGGCGATAAGGAAGACATTATGGAGTTGGTTGCCCTACAATCAGGGACGGTCAAGAAGAAGAAGATGAAAGGAGGAGGAGGAGGACGGTCTTTTTGTTACGGGGGGATATAATGGGAAAATGTTATGTGCGAAACGGCGGGTTGGCAACATCCGCCGCTAATGGAAACGTTCTACGCGAAACGACGTCTATTGGGCTCCGAGGTTTACGCGATCACCTCCCCTCTAATCTCTCCGTGGTGCGGCCGCATGATCTTCTTTCCCCCCACGATTTTGTTTGTTGGGGAATAGGAGGAGAGGACAAGCCGATATCTAGATTCGCGAACTGTTAGCCGTATCCCAACAAATCAGGAAAAGAGAGGATCGTGTACCCTGGTATAAACCATGTTCTTAGTAGCGTAACCAGTCTGCCAAGCTTGCGCTATAGCTTTATATTTGTTATATTTCGAATACGGAATTCAATATCATGGCACAGATACTAGCGATACTTATTTGATCGTGTGGATTACGTTCCATGCTTTCGGCATCTTTGGTGGAGGAATACAGATTGCATCCGTGCCTCCTTCCTTGTTTACGTCTAAGTAAATCAACAGAAAAAGGACGGACTACGCGCGTGAGGGACGGTTTCCAGCGGCAATCCCGGCAATTCCGCGATCGATCAGTGGGTCCCCTTATTCCTGATAACCTGCGGTTACTGGTACGTGTACCAAAACCTCTCTCTCTCTCTCTCTCTCTCTCTCTCGTCGGTTTACATTCCTCCTCCATTTTCACAGATGGTGGCTACCGCCTGATCCTCAAATACTACCAAGAAGAACCAAAGAAAGAACCATAGTCATGTCGACCGTGGGAGAAAAGGAACGCCCTGATGTTTGCGGCAGAGCAGGCGCCTCCGCCGGGAAAGCAGAAGCAGCATCTGTCATCATCGAGAAATCGTTCGCCGGTAATCAATCTATTACTCCTGAAGACTCATCCGCCGGGAAAGCAGCAGCAGAACATGTGGACGTCGACAAATCGTCCGCCAGTCGTCAAACTACTCCTCACGAAGTCAAGAATGGGGCACCGAACTCAGGCGTCAAATCATCGATGACGTCAGATGGTAATTTGGGGTCGACATCAAAGAGACCAATCCTTCCAAAGCAGTCTCATGATCCACGCAGGCGGCTTTCTTTCGAGGCTGGCAACACGTCGCCTCATGAGGTAACCTTCCATGTTTTTTTTTTGTGAATGAACCTTCCGTTAAAAAACAAGCAAATATTTTTTTCGTGTGTCTGTGTTTGTTTTAAGGGTAAACATTTTCTATCTTGTATCATTAATTTATAGAAAACTTCATGTGGATAAACCACTACATATAAGACTTGTTAGTTGCTTGCTATTAGGCTATACAAATATGTACATCTCATCTCATCTCATTGGTGAAACTTAGAAAAGATTGGCTCGGACAAACCTGAAACTTGCTATTAGACTGGGGGCATTCCAGCACCGCTTACTTGTGATTTTCATATAACTAGGTTCCATCCAGTAGGCTCGCAAAAAAAGAAGGGGTACCATCCAATAAACCTCGTATGGGATCAACAAAAACAAAAGGTCTGTGCATTATTGGAACACCACACCGACTTGTGAAAATGATGAAAAATCTTTGGGAAGCAAGAATAAGCATGTTAAAGAGAAAAGGTTTTGTGGAGGCTTACGAGCCAGATAAAAAAGGTTTCAGAATTAATGATCAGCTGGTCCCATTGACAAAATCAGATGTGAAGGACATTATTGGGCTTCCAATTACAGGAAAAGAAGTCAAAGTTGATGGTAAGTACGACATCGACCTTTTCCTGAAGCACACTGGGGGGAAACAGGAATGGCGTCTGAGTGACATTGAACAAAGGTTGAAACAAAAGGACGGTGAAGCGTCTCCGCTTTTCGCAGGATCGAGTCGGTATAGCGCTGATGAACAGACGCAACAGTACAACATATAAAAAGCACGAATTAAGTCTTTAAGTTATTACATTAGTCCAATTAAACATCGAGTACACAGCGGAAGTCTTAATGATACAAATCTAAGTCCAAAGATAAGAGATACAAGCGCACGCGCTCACGATACACGTGAATTCGCATCCAAAGCCATGAAGATGCGAACTCGAGAGGAAATCACTCCTCAGTCTCCCAGTGGGCGGTCCAACCAAAAGGAAGCTGGCCGTCCCACTGTCCACCTCCACCCGTAGAGTCGGGGATAAAGGTGCTACCTGCACAAAAACATAAGGAGCCAAACCCTGAGCAACTAATACTCAGCAAGACTTACCCGTAAAAAGGCTAACTACAGCCGACTCCTAATATGCAAGGCTACAAAGGGGTGGCTGACTCAATAGCATAACTCGCACTAATTACTTGATCCTTACTTTCAAGTTTTATTCTTCAAGATAAGTACTTAACCGGTAAAGCAGTGTGTGCATATCTCTAAAACATGTATAAAGTAACAATACATCAGCAGTGACAGTATATATAGAGCAATGTAAATAACAGTAATGTACATAGACTAGCATCATATCCTCAATCATCTCACACTACGATGTGACGCAGTGAGCAAGGTTGCTCTTGACCGAGAGCGGCGGCATCGATGTACATCCTGCAGGAGAAAACCTGACCATACGCCGCACACGCGTAAAGTCGCATGCGGCAACTGTTTGCGAAGATCCCCCTGAAGCTAGGCTGGGTCCAACCCCTCCCGAGAAAGGCCTTCCCGCACGGTCCCCGTCCCAGACGTACGCCCCGATTGGGAAGCATCCTTTCTCTCCCGAATACCATGATAGAAAGGGCAGGCTTCCGCCGCACACCAGGGCAACCCAAGCTACTAAGTTTACTAGGCCCATAAAAACACTAGCATATGATCAGTACGTTCGAACTTGCTCAACAGGGCCAACAACGGACGGTCCTTAACCGACACAGACGGGGCTACCACCGTGAAGGCCCAGCCTTCTCGCACCATCCTACACAACAAATCCCCGTCCGGTCTCAACAAACCCTAAATCCAGCTAGTACAATCCAGGGTGAATCTACCTCGCGAGTGGGACCTACCACTCGACTTCTACCGTCCGCTAGCCACTAAGCCTAGCAAGTTCTAACGTAACCTAGACCACATCTACAAAAATAGGACACAAGGTAGGATATAGAAGGGTAATCCTAATGCATTTCTAAGGTTTCACATCAACTCCTAATAAACCTAATGCACAAACATTGACTAGCCCCAATCAAGTGCACAAATAAAAATCCTAAATAGGGAGGCATGCACCGGGGCTTGCCTGGCTCAGGAGCGTAGCTAACGGGGTCAGCGGGGTCAGTGTCCTGCTGCGGCTGCTCCTCCTGCACCTCCTGGGTCTGCTCCTCCGGCAGCTGGAAGTCGAGCGGCTCCGGAGTCGTCTCTGTCACTACACGTTATGACAAGGAACAATGCAGAGTTAGTTGCAGAATATGATGCAAAAATGATTTAATTACTTGATAGGACAGTCATTTACACTGTAAGTGCAAATGATTAACTTTTTTAATTAATTTCGTCTGGAGTATTTCCTTCATTAACTTTTAATTAAGTTCACCATTAATCAACTTAGGCAAGTTAAATGAATAATGTGATTTCTAAAGTTGATGTATGTCCAGTGACATTTTTCTGGTGAAGAGTGCCACTGGAAGTAATTTATGGTGAAGTTTCATGATTTATTGCAAAGTAGATTATTTATAATAATTTATACCGTGCAGAACATGATTTAAATCATAAGAAAATAATTAGGCAACATGTGACAGTGGAAAAATGCTCTGTAGGTGTGTTATCAGATTCTTAACAGGCATGCAAGAGTCCAGGATTTATTGGGCAACAGAGAATTTTTAAGGATTTTAACAAGATCTGGACAGATGTATTTTTCAGGAAATACATAACATGAACAGGTGTGATTTCTCATTTTTATTGGATAGATCATGTCTCAAGGAGTCCAATGAAATTAGTTTCACATTTTTCTGAGACGTATTCAAATTATTATGCATTTTACAAGTTTAGCACAATTTCTGGTGATTTATTTAAATCGAAAAGGATTTAAAAACTTGGTGGCCAATCAGATCCGAGCCACAAACTGGGCCGCAGAGTCAAGGCCGCACCAGATCTGGCTGAGCCACACTAGATCCCACCACTCACATGTCGGGACACATACTGGGCTACAAGGATAGCCGCACCAAATCTTGTGTGGCCACACGGGATCCAGTCCGTGTGGTCCACGGTGCTGCGGCCGGGCTTGTCGCCGGCGCACGGCGGCGCGCTCACCGGAGTAAGCTCCGGTGACGCTAGCGGCCAACGGAGGGTACTGGTGGGGGCGGCGCAAGACGGGGAGCTCACCTCGAGCAACGGAAGCTGGCGAAGACGGACGGAGACTGGTCGACGACGAGGGAAGGCGGGTGAGGGATCTCCGGCGAAGTCGTGGGGGCGCTGCGATCGACGAGAGGCTCCACGGTTTGGTCCTACAGCTTCACCGCAGTTCGGGGAAGCCCGTCGACCAACACGTTGTCGTGGAGACGGCCCGGAGGAGGGGTTTCACCGGAGAGGTAGGCGACGGTGAGGTTGACCGGCGGCGGGGAAAAACTGGCTTCCGGTGGCTACACAGCGGCAAGGAGGAAGTGGTAAGCAATAGGGGGTGCGCAAGCTTGACGTGCACCCGCAGGCGCGAGGAATCGGCCAGAGACTCACCGGAGATGGGGTAATCGACGGCGAGGTTGGAGTGGCACGCGCGGCCGGACTCGGAGAAGAAAGGTTCGATTCTCCCTCTTCACGTCGGGAAGAGAGGAACTGGCTTCATGGTGAGCTCAACCGTGTCGCAGCGTACTCCTTCGCAAGGAAGCTTGGCTCGGAAGAGCCTCGCGGCGACGGAGCAGCGGCGGGGTGGAGCTCGGCTCGGCGATGGAGAGGGTGGCTAGGGTTTGGGTGCCCGGGAATGAAGGAAATGAGCGAGGGAGAGGAACCGGAGTGGAGCGGGGCCTCTTTTGACACCGTCCGCGGCCGAGGAGCGGGCCAGGGCGCCGCGGAGAGGCGCCGTACGCCGTCGGCGACGTGGAGCAAAAGCTCCGACGTCCTCAGTGAGACAACGGCCACTGACATGCGGGCCCGTCGGCATCTTTTCTTTTTCCCGAATTAATTCAAACTGAATTTTCCCCAATCTTTGGCGCTCGATTTGAACTAGCAAATGAACTCCAAAAATTGTGAAACCAGTTGCATTCGAAAGATCAGGAAATTCTCTTTCCAGTGACATAACATGCACATCTCAATTCGAAATAGAATTCAAATGGCAGCTAGTCAAAGTTGGACGTTTTTGGAACTTTGGGGATTTATTTGAGCATCGAAATGAATTTCAAAAATCACCAAAAATTCTCCAAAATTCTATTTTGAGTAGGGCTATCCACTGGTATTTTTGTTTGTTCATGTTGTTTTGGAAAATTTTGAGTTCCTTCAGAGGCATGGTTCGAACATAGTTTGAAATTTGAATTTCGAAATTTGAATTTTTGTTTCTGCCACTTGGGAAGGTGTGTGCTGTTGGGTTCCAGTGACATGGGATGTCACAGCCCTCCCCCCTTAAAAGAATCTCGTCCCGAGATTAAGGAGAAAGAGAGGAAAAACGAATGGCGAAAAGCGACGAACAGATGCAAAAATATGGAACAATTAAATAACGCACCTCGGAGGTAGAAAACCGGGAAAATAGGAGTTCAAAAACTCCGCTGTCTCCCAGGTGGCCTCGGCCTCAGAGTGGTTGCTCCATTGCACCTTGTAGAATCTGGTGGTGCTCTTCCTAGTGACTCGGTCCTTCTGATCAACAATACCAATAGGCTGCTCGGGGTATGTCAAATCTGGCTCAAGCTGCTCAACACCACTGACCACTCTGTCACTAGGAACCTTCAAGCACTTCTTCAGCTGCGATACGTGGAACACATTGTGAACACTGGAGAGGTTGGAGGGCAACTCCAATCTATAAGCAACGGGTCCACATCTCTCAATAATCTGGAACGGTCCAACGTATCTTGGTGCTAACTTTCCCCTGACACCAAACCGTCGTACACCCTTCATGGGAGAGACACGAAGGTATACGTGGTCGCCAACTGCAAACACCAACGGTCGGCGTCTTCTATCAGCATAGCTCTTCTGTCGAGACTTGGCTGCTCTCAAGTTGGATTGAATGCGGCGAACAGTCTCCTCTGCTGCTGCCACTAAATCTGGTGTGGGAATGGCCTCCACATCAGCCACAACTGTCTCCTCTGCTGCAGCTGCGGGCCTTGCCTGAAAGATGACTCTCTCGCCGGCCTCAACCCAATTAAGGGGAGTCCGACAACGACGTCCATACAAGGCCTCAAACGGTGCCATCTTGATGCTCTCCTGATAGCTGTTGTTGTATGAGAACTCTGCAAGAGGTACGCTCTCATCCCAACACTTGCCATGGTGTATCACACAGGCACGGAGCATATCTTCTAAAATCTGATTCACCCTCTCTGTCTGGCCATCTGTCTGAGGGTGATAAGCTGCACTGCGAATCAAAGTGGTGCCCAAAGAAGCATGTAGCTGCTCCCAGAAACGAGAAACAAACTGAGGTCCCCGATCAGAAATGATAGTCTTAGGCACTCCATGCAAACAGAGAATCCGAGCAATATACAACTCAGCATACTTCTTCACATTGTAACGGGTGTGCACGGGGATAAAGTGAGCAGATTTGGTCAACCGATCAACAATCACCCAAATAGAATCATGCTTCTGTGATGTGAGAGGTAAGCCAACAATGAAATCCATGCTGATATCCTCCCACTTCCAAGCAGGAACACACAAAGGCTGAAGCAACCCTGCAGGCTTCATGTATTCTGCCTTGACCCTCCTGCAAGTGTCACACTCAGACACGTACTGTGCGACCTCCCGCTTCATGCGGGTCCACCAGAAGCGACTCCTCAAATCCTGGTACATCTTGTTGCTACCAGGGTGGATGGAATACTTGGACAAGTGCGCCTCATCAAGAATCTTCCTGCGCAACTCAAAGTCCTTAGGAACTACCAATCTGTCCTTGAACCATAGGACTCCATCCTCATCCTCTCTGAAACACTGGACTCTAGCTTCCCCGAGCTTGAGTCTCCTCCTGAGGTGATTCACCTTCTCATCCTTCTTCTGCGCTGCCACAATCTCATCTCGCAGGGTCGGAACAAGTGATATATTGGCCAAGGAGCCATAAGCATACACTCTAAGACTGGGCTCTGCCTCTGCATACGGAGCTGCGATGAGATTATTGCAATGAGCCTTGCGACTCAAAGCATCAGCAACCACATTAGCCTTCCCTGGGTGATAGTGAATCTCCAGATCATAGTCCTTGATCAGCTCTAACCATCTCCTCTGGCGCATGTTCAGATCTGACTGCGTGAATATATACTTGAGGCTCTTGTGATCTGTGTAGATATGCACCAGATTTCCCAACAGATAATGCCGCCATACTTTCAAAGCAAGTACGACAGCTGCAAGCTCAAGGTCGTGAGTGGGGTAATGCTCTTCATGTCGCTTAAGCTGCCGAGAGACATAAGCAATTACCCTGCCATCCTGCATCAGCACACAACCAAGACCAGTACCGGAAGCATCACAATACACATCAAATGGCTTGGTGATATCAGGCTGAGCTAAAACTGGAGCGGTAGTGAGAAGCTTCTTCAGATTCTGGAAAGCATCACCACACTGCGAGCTCCACACAAATCTCATGTTCTTCTTCAGCAACTCAGTGATGGGCTTGGAGATCTTAGAGAAATTCGGAATAAACCGACGGTAATAACCAGCCAAACCCAAGAAACTGCGAATCTGAGAGACAGTCGTAGGTGCATTCCAATCCAGAACATCCTGCACCTTGCTAGGGTCAACAGCAATACCCTCAGCTGATATAACATGGCCAAGAAAAGGCACCTCGCTAAGCCAGAACTCGCACTTGCTGAACTTAGCGTACAGCTGGTGATCCCTCAAACGCTGCAACACAATCCTGAGGTGCTGCTCATGCTCCTCCTCTGTCTCTGAATAGATCAAGATGTCGTCAATGAAAACCACGACAAACTTGTCCAACTCTGGCATGAACACTGAGTTCATCAAGTACATGAAGTAAGCAGGTGCATTGGTCAAACCGAAAGACATCACCAAGTACTCATAGAGTCCATATCTGGTAGCGAAAGCAGTTTTCGGAATGTCCTCTGCACGGATCTTAATCTGATGATACCCAGAACGGAGATCAATCTTGGAGAACACCTTAGCTCTAGCTAGCTGATCGAACAAGATATCAATGCGAGGCAGCGGATACTTGTTCTTAATCGTCACAGCATTAAGTGGCCTATAGTCCACACATAGCCTGAGCGCCTGATCCTTCTTCTTCACAAACAAGGCTGGACAACCCCAAGGTGAAGAGCTAGGACGAATGAAACCCTTGTCCAATAGCTCCTTCAGCTGCATCTTCAACTCTGCTAACTCATTAGGGGCCATCTTGTACGGTTTCCTGGAGATAGGTGCTGTGCCTGGCTGCAAGTCAATGCGGAACTCCACATCACGATCTGGTGGTAAGCCTGGCAAATCATCTGGAAACACATCGGGGTACTCACGCACCACCGGTATCATATCCACTCATGCGTACATAGGGGGTGTAACATCCAACAAAATACTACGACACCTGACCAACTATCATGATGCTCCTAGATCAAGCTAACTAAGGACCTGTCGACACTACGACGCACATGCGTCATCCACATCGCATCCAGCGCGCCTCTGTCACGCTTGGAATGCCGAGTAAGGCAACTAACGGTGCCTCCTACCACGGTGGGAAGCGGTGTCCAGGATCTCTGAAGGAAACAGCTCAACACTCATCTCTGACACGGCGTCCTCCTGTGCCTCCTCCTCTGCTGGAGGTGCCACAACTGCTGCAGCAACCTGCTCCTGGAGTCCCACTATCTGGTGCTGGGCGACCTGCAACTGCTGCTCGAGCTGTCCTGCGTGGTTCAGTGAAGCAGCTAGCTCGTCGACTAACTCGGAAATCTCGTGGCCACGTGCAGTGAGCTGGCCGGCAAGCTGGTCACGCTGGGCGGCACACTGGTCGCGCTGTGCAACACACTGGTCAAGCTGAGCGGCACAGTGGTCGCGCTGAGCGGTAGTCACGGCCAAGGCGTGCTCCAACTGCGCAATCCTGTCGTTCCTAGCGTCCACTGTCTCTGACAACTCCTCCACACGGCTCAAAGTCCGCCCACCTGCGCGGTCAGAAGCCACAAGAACCCTGTACAGCTCGGACAGGTGTCGAGCCGTAGAAGGCAGCTGCGTCGGGGTGAGGACCAAGTTGCCGCTGTCAAGCTGCCTGAGACGTCTCCTGTACTGAGGGTGACCTGTGGTGCTGACTGGAAACAAGCTCAGTGAGGTGTTGCCCAGATCAGCAATGTGCATCTCGCAGAAACGCACCATTGCCTGAAGAGCAACACTGTTCAGGGTCTCGTCAAAGTCCTGACCGAAACCCCGAAGAGAGAAGTGCGACCAAGCAGGCCGCTGTGGGTGCGAGGGGACATCCACCCACATCGAGAAGCGGGGAAGTCCGTACACCTGGCTGGGCTGTCCGCGGTAGCGCGGAGGGTCGGGGTAGCCAAGTCGCTGCAACTCAGCCCAGAACAGCGAGGGAAAACCGGCGTGGTAAAGACTATCCGTGTGCAGTGCACCGTCCTCCCCAAGCTCGGCGTGCGGAAAGTCGTCTAGGTCAGCCATCTGCGGAAAAGAGAGAGAAAAAGTCACAATCTCTTCCAACAGAACAAAATAACCATGCTAAGCAAGAAATATAACATGGTCAGGCTGCTATAGAGTGGTAGCAAAAGCCACACACACAGCCCACAAGGAAAGCAATGAAAAACTGCAACGCTGAAAATCTGACTCGCTAAGAACAGCAGACACTAAAACGAAAACTGGTACTTCTGGAGGCTTCAAACGAGAAAAGTCATAACGCGAAACTTGTAGATAACTTCAAGATCTTTCCAACGAGTGCTCAAACGCCCAAAATGGCTCAGTAGAACTGGAGATATCGATTTTTAAAGTTGGTGGACAGATTCTGGAAAAACTAGTCGAGGCTGAAAGTTGACCTCACTTAATCGACAGATTTGGGGTGATACTGACAGAATCTAAAGGTGAACTCTGAAGCAAAGTTTTATTCCATGTTGTAAGCTTTCCAGCAAGTCTTGGTTCATCGAATTTGGCCGAGCGGTTTTGGAGTTATGAATTTTTTAAAATTAGCTGGTCAGTCTGCAATTTTTGGATGATCTGAAATTCGTGGAAGTGTTTTAATTGATGATGCAATGCATGCTCGTCCTGCACGTCCTCACAAAATAAAAATTTGCCCAAATATAGCAGGCCGTAGACAGTGGTGGTGACTACTTCGCACTCACAAACGTTTCTACACGATCTACGCGCGAGTTAGTGTACCTGCAAGCACACAACGTCACCTCAACCAACCTACACAGGTGACGTACCTCATAAAAATGTAATACATGGCCCAATGACATATCCTCACCATCCTCAACTCCTCGTGAACTCGATGGCTCACGGAACATAACAAAACTCCGCCACCAATATCCAAAACCAGCGCCATGTAGTTCCTTACCTTCTTACCTGGGCGTCGGTGCGTCGTTACAGAAAATAACAATCAACTCCTATTACCACCTGATTACTCTAACATCCTTATAATGGGCTTTTCGTTCCTCACACGTACGTGGTTAGATTTTCGAAAATAGGCCGTTTATATGATGTACTGTCCCAACACGGCTCTGGTACCAGCTGAAGCGTCTCCGCTTTTCGCAGGATCGAGTCGGTATAGCGCTGATGAACAGACGCAACAGTACAACATATAAAAAGCACGAATTAAGTCTTTAAGTTATTACATTAGTCCAATTAAACATCGAGTACACAGCGGAAGTCTTAATGATACAAATCTAAGTCCAAAGATAAGAGATACAAGCGCACGCGCTCACGATACACGTGAATTCGCATCCAAAGCCATGAAGATGCGAACTCGAGAGGAAATCACTCCTCAGTCTCCCAGTGGGCGGTCCAACCAAAAGGAAGCTGGCCGTCCCACTGTCCACCTCCACCCGTAGAGTCGGGGATAAAGGTGCTACCTGCACAAAAACATAAGGAGCCAAACCCTGAGCAACTAATACTCAGCAAGACTTACCCGTAAAAAGGCTAACTACAGCCGACTCCTAATATGCAAGGCTACAAAGGGGTGGCTGACTCAATAGCATAACTCGCACTAATTACTTGATCCTTACTTTCAAGTTTTATTCTTCAAGATAAGTACTTAACCGGTAAAGCAGTGTGCATATCTCTAAAACATGTATAAAGTAACAATACATCAGCAGTGACAGTATATATAGAGCAATGTAAATAACAGTAATGTACATAGACTAGCATCATATCCTCAATCATCTCACACTACGATGTGACGCAGTGAGCAAGGTTGCTCTTGACCGAGAGCGGCGGCATCGATGTACATCCTGCAGGAGAAAACCTGACCATACGCCGCACACGCGTAAAGTCGCATGCGGCAACTGTTTGCGAAGATCCCCCTGAAGCTAGGCTGGGTCCAACCCCTCCCGAGAAAGGCCTTCCCGCACGGTCCCCGTCCCAGACGTACGCCCCGATTGGGAAGCATCCTTTCTCTCCCGAATACCATGATAGAAAGGGCAGGCTTCCGCCGCACACCAGGGCAACCCAAGCTACTAAGTTTACTAGGCCCATAAAAACACTAGCATATGATCAGTACGTTCGAACTTGCTCAACAGGGCCAACAACGGACGGTCCTTAACCGACACAGACGGGGCTACCACCGTGAAGGCCCAGCCTTCTCGCACCATCCTACACAACAAATCCCCGTCCGGTCTCAACAAACCCTAAATCCAGCTAGTACAATCCAGGGTGAATCTACCTCGCGAGTGGGACCTACCACTCGACTTCTACCGTCCGCTAGCCACTAAGCCTAGCAAGTTCTAACGTAACCTAGACCACATCTACAAAAATAGGACACAAGGTAGGATATAGAAGGGTAATCCTAATGCATTTCTAAGGTTTCACATCAACTCCTAATAAACCTAATGCACAAACATTGACTAGCCCCAATCAAGTGCACAAATAAAAATCCTAAATAGGGAGGCATGCACCGGGGCTTGCCTGGCTCAGGAGCGTAGCTAACGGGGTCAGCGGGGTCAGTGTCCTGCTGCGGCTGCTCCTCCTGCACCTCCTGGGTCTGCTCCTCCGGCAGCTGGAAGTCGAGCGGCTCCGGAGTCGTCTCTGTCACTACACGTTATGACAAGGAACAATGCAGAGTTAGATGCAGAATATGATGCAAAAATGATTTAATTACTTGATAGGACAGTCATTTACACTGTAAGTGCAAATGATTAACTTTGTTAATTAATTTCGTCTGGAGTATTTCCTTCATTATCTTTTAATTAAGTTCACCATTAATCAACTTAGGCAAGTTAAATGAATAATGTGATTTCTAAAGTTGATGTATGTCCAGTGACATTTTTCTGGTGAAGAGTGCCACTGGAAGTAATTTATGGTGAAGTTTCATGATTTATTGCAAAGTAGATTATTTATAATAATTTATACCGTGCAGAACATGATTTAAATCATAAGAAAATAATTAGGCAACATGTGACAGTGGAAAAATTCTCTGTAGGTGTGTTATCAGATTCTTAACAGGCATGCAAGAGTCCAGGATTTATTAGGCAACAGAGAATTTTTAAGGATTTAAACAAGATCTGGACAGATGTATTTTTCAGGAAATACATAACATGAAAAGGTGTGATTTCTCATTTTTATTGGATAGATCATGTCTCAAGGAGTCCAACGAAATTAGTTTCACACTTTTCTGAGATGTATTCAAATTATTATGCATTTTACAAGTTTAGCACAATTTCTGGTGATTTATTTAAATCGAAAAGGATTTAAAAACTTGGTGGCCAATCAGATCCGAGCCACAAACTGGGCCGCAGAGTCGAGGCCGCACCAGATCTGGCTGAGCCACACTAGATCCCACCACTCACATGTCGGGACACATACTGGGCTACAAGGATAGCCGCACCAAATCTTGTGTGGCCACACGGGATCCAGTCCGTGTGGTCCACGGTGCTGCGGCCGGGCTTGTCGCCGGCGCACGGCGGCGCGCTCACCGGAGTAAGCTCCGGTGACGCTAGCGGCCAACGGAGGGTACTGGTGGGGGCGGCGCAAGACGGGGAGCTCACCTCGAGCAACGGAAGCTGGCGAAGACGGACGGAGACTGGTCGACGACGAGGGAAGGCGGGTGAGGGATCTCCGGCGAAGTCGTGGGGGCGCTGCGATCGACGAGAGGCTCCACGGTTTGGTCCTACAGCTTCACCGCAGTTCGGGGAAGCCCGTCGACCAACACGTTGTCGTGGAGACGGCCCGGAGGAGGGGTTTCACCGGAGAGGTAGGCGACGGTGAGGTTGACCGGCGGCGGGGAAAAACTGGCTTCCGGTGGCTACACAGCGGCAAGGAGGAAGTGGTAAGCAATAGGGGGTGCGCAAGCTTGACGTGCACCCGCAGGCGCGAGGAATCGGCCAGAGACTCACCGGAGATGGGGTAATCGACGGCGAGGTTGGAGTGGCACGCGCGGCCGGACTCGGAGAAGAAAGGTTCGATTCTCCCTCTTCACGTCGGGAAGAGAGGAACTGGCTTCATGGTGAGCTCAACCGTGTCGCAGCGTACTCCTTCGCAAGGAAGCTTGGCTCGGAAGAGCCTCGCGGCGACGGAGCAGCGGCGGGGTGGAGCTCGGCTCGGCGATGGAGAGGGTGGCTAGGGTTTGGGTGCCCGGGAATGAAGGAAATGAGCGAGGGAGAGGAACCGGAGTGGAGCGGGGCCTCTTTTGACACCGTCCGCGGCCGAGGAGCGGGCCAGGGCGCCGCGGAGAGGCGCCGTACGCCGTCGGCGACGTGGAGCAAAAGCTCCGACGTCCTCAGTGAGACAACGGCCACTGACATGCGGGCCCGTCGGCATCTTTTCTTTTTCCCGAATTAATTCAAACTGAATTTTCCCCAATCTTTGGCGCTCGATTTGAACTAGCAAATGAACTCCAAAAATTGTGAAACCAGTTGCATTCGAAAGATCAGGAAATTCTCTTTCCAGTGACATAACATGCACATCTCAATTCGAAATAGAATTCAAATGGCAGCTAGTCAAAGTTGGACGTTTTTGGAACTTTGGGGATTTATTTGAGCATCGAAATGAATTTCAAAAATCACCAAAAATTCTCCAAAATTCTATTTTGAGTAGGGCTATCCACTGGTATTTTTGTTTGTTCATGTTGTTTTGGAAAATTTTGAGTTCCTTCAGAGGCATGGTTCGAACATAGTTTGAAATTTGAATTTCGAAATTTGAATTTTTGTTTCTGCCACTTGGGAAGGTGTGTGCTGTTGGGTTCCAGTGACATGGGATGTCACAGACGGGATTGGAGATGATTCCTTTCTTCGAGATTTCTTCCTGTTCCTTCACAAAGTATTGTTTGCCCTAGACACTAGCAACGCCATTGCAAAACAGATTTTCAAGTTAGTCGAGGATGTTAATGAATTAATGTCGATGAATTGGGGTGTTTACACCCTGAATAATCTACATAATGGTATGGTTCATTATAAGAATGGACTGACCAGTGGAGTTACAGGTAGCCTGATCTTGTTGCAGGTAACCGTTTTTCTCAATTTCAGAACACGATCACATGAACTCATATAACATCACAGTTTTACCTCCCAATTCCTAATTATGCAGTATTGGTACCTAGAACATGTCCATGCATTTAGCAAACACGATGTTGAGTATAGTAAGCAACGTAAGTATCCACTGATGGGGTATTGGACGATCGATTTGGCCACCCGAAGACTCGACATTGCCAATAAAGATGGACTGGATCAAGGCATCGTAAGTCCCTTGTTAAATAATATAATGTTACTCTTGTGTACCTGCTTATATTTTTTCATTATCTTATTTGTTTATTTTGCTTCATTCTCCTAAGATTATACTTACACTTCCAAATTACCGCGACGAACCAAACAACACAGAAGAAATTACTTCTGACGCGAATCAAGACGGAGCCTGCAATACCAATCCACAGAGCTCAACACGTTTATATTCAAACACCTACCCTTCAAAGAACGACGACGTGAGCAGAGACAACCTCTGCCTGAATAAGACGAGTACACCTGATGTATGTGTTTCAGAGCTACGCTGTTCCTCAATTTTATACTCTAGATTTATGTTGGACTGCATATAACTTAATATACTTGCAGGTCCTTCAACAACTGCTTCATCGATACTCCAGAGTTACCCCACAACTGCATAACCAGGACCATTTCCAGGTATTATATCCAAACACATCAAAAAGAACCTATATACATTATGTATTCTTTCGCTGAAAAAAATAAAACAATACGATCAATTTGTACCAGGATAATATGCAAGTTCACACTGAGGCACCAGCAAATGTGCACAGTTGCGGAGCAAATCACCGTGCTGACCCTGATGATTACATTCTGACTGCAGAGGACAGAGATGTTTTACGCTATGTCACAACAATAGACAAAGGTGAAATTGTCGTTAAAATCAATGAGTATTTAATAGAGGCCAGTCACCTACTACCTAATGCCACTGATAGGGTGGACTGGTCCCATATTACTCAAGGTTATATGTTTGATGACGTGAGTACAGCTTATTTGTGTCCCTAAACCCTAGTTTCCTTGTGCTTACATCCTATTGTATTTTGATAATTTTTGTTCCTTTTTTACTAACATGACAGGTAATAGATGCATATGCCATAAGTAGTATAACAAGTGACAAGGTGGACTACATAAGTACTAATGTTTCTCGGATATTGCAAGACCCAGAACTCTGGGAACTGAAAAGTCAGAAGCGCAGAAACATGATTACGGAAATAGGAGAGAAGTTCTTTATACGAGATATGGTGTGTTTCTCTATTTCTGTTACTTTCACTACCTATTTCTCTACCATTGTGCCACCAACGATAACGAAGTTTAATGCATGTATTCGCAGGTTTATGTACCAGTACGAGTAGTACTTAAGCATTGGGTTCTTCTTGTGTTCAATATAGCGGATAGTGTGGTGCAAGTACTTGATTCATTATACAAAGGCGGATTGTGGGATGCCAAGAATGAAGAGTCGTTGGTGAGTACACGTTTATGTGTTACATGTGAACATAGAAACGATCCATAGTATATAGAATGCATAACATCCTTATTGTGCAGATAGATTCGGTTCAATATTGCATTAATCAGTATCACACCGAAAAAGAGCCCAATAGGCCGAGGATTAATTTAAAAGATTGGCAGACGCTTCACATCAGGGACATACCGGTTCAAAAAGATAGGTGAGTTACACTGACATTCTTACATACTGTCCCGGCATTGGATTATATTTTTGCCATTGATCAGTGGTTTGATGAGTCATCTACATTGATAGCTACTCATGCGGTGTCTACATCATTAAATACATGATGCACTGGAACGGGAGTACCCTTAATGAGTCTTTCACGCCGGTGCGTATATGTGCTGCTCCATTGCAAACAGACATGACTATAATCCCTCCGTTTTAAGTTATTGTTCTTTT
Organism: Eragrostis curvula; assembly: GCA_007726485.1. Classification (NCBI taxonomy): domain Eukaryota; kingdom Viridiplantae; phylum Streptophyta; class Magnoliopsida; order Poales; family Poaceae; genus Eragrostis; species Eragrostis curvula. The sequence continues at coordinate 46,909,063 of CM017440.1, forward strand.
ATCATGTTCATAATCAGACTTTTCATCTTATATAGAAGATCATATAGGCAAGCTACATATGATGTGTATGTTTATAGCATGCATAATACTAACAAGCGTATTGGACATGTTTTTATCCCAATATATGTTAGGATCAAATGGAAGTGTTCAGGAAGAAGCTATGCTGCAGGTTGCTGCGCTCCAAACACAACCTGGTCACCATAAAACCACAGTATTCTGAAGCCTTTGAGGTCGGTGCATACATCTGTGCAGATATTCGAAATACATATGTATATGCAGTGTTATGTACCTCATACGTGTACTTATCTGTCTGCCCAGGGATCTATACACGGTGGAGGGCCTTCGATTGATGAGCAACAAGACAAAACCAATCCAGTGTCAACACTACCACAATCCAAGCCAGACCAGAGTCGTAAACGCCATAGGAAAGATCAGCCAAATCAATCGGGGAATGACACCAAGAGGAGGACGCGGTCTCAAATGAAACTGAATCCGCAGTTGAAGGTGGACGATCCAATAATAATGTCAACACCACCATCGACCCCTCAAAAGAAGCGTGGACGCCCAAGTAAATAGCAGACAAACCAATGGGATAATGACACCAGATCAAACCCGCCGGTGAAAGACATGAATAAAACGAGTTGCAGTCCGAGGAATAAAAAACTCATTGAATGACTGTATACGTATGTAATCCTCGCCCACAATAGGGAAAACGGTTGTCTATTTTACGGACAGACTTTTGCATTTGCATTGAACAAAACTAGCACTTTATTTATTTGATGATGCAATGATGCCGTCTACGTCAAGTTCTTTTTTAGAATAATAGGTTTCCTGTCGTTTTATTCCATGACAAACGAAAATGTCCGGCAGCACTTGGCTGTTCATCGGTGCAGAATCCAGCACCACCTCCTCTTGTAACAATGAACTCACGCTTTCCCATTACTTTCAGCTACTGGGAAGTTCGTTAGCACGACTGATGTTCAAACCACCATTCACGAGCGCAGTCTACGTCAAGTTTCTCTGTGTAACAAGGTAACCTGTTAGCCTCACGTCATGGGCGCGGCTTCGCTGCCAACGAGGTCGAACCTTTGCCACTAAAACATCCTCTGGTGGTCATGTTGTGGCTTACATTTTCGTCGCATCGATTACCGAATCGGGCTTTTGTGGTCGTGTCTGACATCGGTCGGTGACATGTTGTGCGTAAACCCGATATTTGGGTTGGGCATGGGAACGAGGGTGGTGAGCTCCGAGGTTTACACAGGATTTTTAGTACATTGCTTAATCTTTATTTGACAGCGTCACAACAATGTCTACATTAGGTAATCACACACACAAAAGAAAAAACTATGTCTACATAACTACATTAAGGATTATTCGCAAAAAAAAAAACTACACTAAGGATTAACGACGTATCGTTTACCGACTCGGGCTTTGGGGTTGTGGCTTACACCTATTTCCACATGTTGCACGTAAACCCAATATATGGGTTGGGCAAGGGGACGATGTGTGTGATTACTCACGCATGCGTCACCCTTTTAGTTTGGTGAACCCAATAAATGGGTTACTAGCGACGCATCACAGCGTGGAGCATGTCTCGCACAGCGTAATCCAACGTATACAGTTTTTGTTTGGTTAGCCAATTGGTTCACTACGCAGAACCGGTATAGCCTGTTTACGCACATTGTGCCGTGCCTGGCGTAAACCCATTCAGTCACGACTCGTTTGGCAGTGCTTTCTCGCAGCGTCAGACCAAAGTTTACATTAGCGAGGCGTCGGTTTACTTATTCTGATTTGTGGTCTTGGCTTTCACCAATCGTGATATGTTGTGCGTAAACGTGTGTCAGGACGACTGTTCGGTTCATGGGCATGGGAATACGGCTTACTCTTTCGTTACACTAGTTTACTCCTGACTAACGTTTTTGTTTGGTGGGCCCTGGCTCTATCGCCTGTTTACGCACTTTGCGCCGTGGCTGGCGTGAACCCAGTCACGACTCGTTTGGCAGTGCTTTCTCGCAGCGTCAGACCAAAGTTTATATTATTCCCAAAAAAAGGACCAAAGTTTACATTAGCGAGGCGTCGGTTTAATTATTCTGATTTGTGGTATTTGCTTACTCAGGCTATGTGGTCGTGGCTTACACCTGTTTTCACGTGTTGTACATAAACCCAATAATTGGGTTAGGCAAAGAGGACGGACGATGTGACTACTCACGCACGCATGGCCCTTTTAGTCTGGTGAACCCAACAAATGGGTTACTAAATAACAAAAAAAAGACAAACAAATGGGTTACTAGTATTAGTGCTTTAGTAGCTATGCTACGAAGCAGAGCGTGGAGTATTGTGTCACCAGTTTACGCAGGGTTGGCGGCATTGCGAAATCCACCGTGTAGGGCTGTCTATACAAAATTACAAACCAATGTTTACATTACCGAGGCATGGTTTATCGAATGGGCATTGTGGTCGTTGCTTAGACCGGTATCGTGTGGCATGAGGCACCCCCGGTACCCTCGCGTCGCACCCTTGTTTACCCCGGGGGCGTTCCCTTGCCCCGCCCACGGGACCGACTGGAGAGCGCATCGGGGGTAGCCACGTGGCTACCCCGCAGTGCATATGGTCCTCGCCGGTGCGAGACGACGCCCGCTTTCTTATTGACCCTCGACGGCCTGGCTGGGCCATGGCGTCCTCCCTCGGCCTCTACCCTCATGGGCCGATTCCATGGTCAGGGGTAATGGGGGCCCGCGTTCCCATTAAACCGACACATGGTTTACCGAATGGGCATTGTGGTCGTGGCTTACACCGATGTGCGTAATCCTGATGGCAGGGCGACAGTTTCCTTTGGTAAGGAAACGGCGCCTATTTTTGTCGGGATCCGGATCGGTACCATTTCCGTCCAATATTGAAGTGACAGATCATCAGCAAATTAATAAAAAAAATGATGCGGCTGCCAGTCAATATATTGAAGTGAACCCTAACCTCCACGCGACTTCTCTCTCCGCCGCCGCCGCCGCCACCGCCATGACTCCCACCCCTCGACCCGAACCAACCAACCCACGATCCTCCTGAATCTAGATCCGCCCCGACGACCACCATCCTGCACCCTCGACAGCTCGGTGAGTCCAGTGAATTCCCTTTATTATCCTAATTGAAACCATTGAAATCTCGGTTGGAATTTTTGACACCCCGTGGTTCAGTCATCCTATTCCGTCATCTTAGACCAGGGAGAAGGTTTTATATATATCCGGCTATAATGCTTCGTTTATTACTCCGCGCTATCTAATTCGTATATAGTATGCATAGATCAAGTAGCGGCGAGTCTACTATTGAAGTCTGGAATTTTATTTAGTACCGCTATAATAGTGTCATGAGCATTGCACGCAGGAGTCATATTTATGGATGCATTTGTTTTTTTTTATGTTGGTGGAGCGCAAGCGTGTGCGAATCTGTTCATAGAGACCGCTAATCATCTCTTTTGTTTCTACCCTAGTGTCTTCACCCATTTGGCCCTTGATTCACTTGTATTTCTGTTATCTCGGCAGGAATCTTAACATGGACGATGTTGACAACCGCTCGGAGGATGAACAGTTAGAACACGAATATGTTACCAGCCTGACTTTCTCTAGCGAGGAGGATGCCTTTCAGTTCTACAAAGCTTATGCTAGACAGAAGGGCTTCGGTGTGAGGAAATCATCCTCAAAAAAGACCGATGGAGCCGTGACGTCCAAGACTTTTGTATGCTGCCGGGAAGGGTGGCGTGAGAAGAAGCACATGGAAAAGAAGATGGAAGATCGGTCCAGGAAGCCCAGGAACATTACTAGGAACGGGTGCCGGGCCCAGCTCATTGTCAAGATGAACAAGGGAACGGGGCAGTGGACTGTGAGCACCTTCATTGGTCAGCACAACCATGATCTCTTGAACCCTGATCAGACATGTTTCCTCAGAGGGCATCGTACTATATCCCCTGCACAACAGGTAGACATCATCTCATATGAAATAGCTGGGCTTCGGAAAAACCAGATTCTAGGAGTCATGGACAAGCAGTATGGCGGATATGACCAGTTAGGTTTTCAGGCTAAGGACCTCTATAATTTATGTGGCAAGAGAAGGAAACAGATATTAGTAGACGGTGATGTGGGTACACTACTGAAACACTTGTGGGCCCGCAAGAGAGCTGATGCCGGCTTCTTTTTTGACTATGAGGTTGATGACAAGAATCATTTGAAGTGCCTCTTCTGGTGTGATTCACAATCTCGTCTGGACTACCAGGTTTTTGGAGATGTTGTTGTGTTTGACAGCACGTACAGGACAAATCGATACAACATGCCTTTCATTCCATTTGTTGGAGTGAACCACCACCGAAGAACTGTCGTCTTTGGCTGCGCCGTCCTCTCACAGGAAACAACAGAAGCATATATGTGGTTACTCCGGACATTTTTGCGTGCTATGTCTCAAAAGCATCCCAAATCTGTGATCACGGATGGTGACTTTGCTATGCAAAATGCAATCAGGAATGTGCTCGACTCCAAGCACAGGCTCTGCTCGTGGCACATAGATCGTAACCTTGTTAAATATCTGAAGAACAAGTATCTGAGACGTGATTTCAAGCGATTTATGTATCATCCATATGTACCAGAAGATTTCGAAAGCCAGTGGACCGAATTTATAGAAGAACACAACGCTTTCAACATCACATGGCTTGACAAGATGTATGAACTGAGGGAACTATGGGCTGCGACATACCACGCCAAAGACTATTACCTTGGTCTCCACAGTAATCAACGAAGTGAGAGCTTGAATTCACAGCTGCACAGTTGTCTCAACTCCCAAATGATGTTGGTTTCTATGCTGGAGCACTATGAGCACTGTGTGTATCATATGCGGAAGATCGAGGCCAAACTAGACACTGAATCGTCTGAATCAAAACCCTTCCTCATGAATGGTGCCTCCGAGATTGAAAAGTACTGTCACCAGACTTACACTTCGGCATATTTCGATATCGTTAAGAAGCAGATTAACAAGGCGAAGGACTTTCAGGTCCAGAATGTACAGTACGGAGTAGACGAGGTGGCATTCACAGTCGTCCCCATTAGCTCCAAGGTGCAGCGGAGTTTTATTGTCACATCTATCAGCGATGCACGGAGTGGTGAAACGGTTGACATGCACTGCAGTTGTCAGAAGCTGGAGTGTGACGGCATACCATGTGGTCACATGTTTGCAGTGTTGTTTTTTACAAATGCAGTCGAATTACCACAGGCATGTGTTTCTAATAGGCTATCTATGTCTGCCAAGTCTGGGTTTCGTTCAGATAAGATGACCGTCATTTATGAGCAGTCAGAATCCTTTCAGAGGTTCTGTACTCTACGAGACATAGCTACTAGGATTTCGTATGATGCGTCACTGAGCCCCATCTTGTCGAAGAAGTTGGAAGATGCTTTGATGGAAGTATGTGAGTTCATCAAAGAACACCAAGTTCAAGAGGAAGGGAATCATCAGGGACCTATGATAAAAACTGTTTGCCCTTCAAACTTCGACATGGTTTTGGATCCGGTGCGAATTGTTCGCAGAGGTGCTCCTCCCAAACGGATAAAGTCATTTCATAAACGAATTGGTGTGGCTATATCAAAGTACAGGTGCAGTGAATGCAATGAAAAAGGTCATACAATACCAAGATGCCCTCTAAAAAATAAGTGGTATATATATTTGTTTATGCTTTGAACTCTTCACTCTTTCTTAATTAGCATTATCCTAGATTCATGACAACTTTATATTCACATATATTTCGTGTGTTGTCAGGCCAAAGACCCGCATCACGAAAAAGGCGAAAATGTCGAAGCCCAACCCAGAGCCGGAGGAGAATGTTGATGACGATGATGTAGCTCCGCAAGATGCAAAAGTTCCAAGAAGCAAAGGTACGTACGTTGTTATGCTGTTATTTTGGGGTTCCTATGATATATGGATAAATCCATTCATAAGATGTTATCACCTCAGGTCGGAAGAGAAAAATGGATAGTAAAGCTCCTAAGGCTTCAAAAACTCGGCCGTCCAAGAAGGCAGCAACCACAACATGATATGTTATGGTTGCCAATCCATGTGTTATCGCAAGGCTCACGTCGCTAGAATTATCGCAAATTCATGTGTAAAACGTTTTATCTCAGATATGTGGCTTCGGAAACAGCTTCAATTATCTTAGTTTAGCAATTTGTTTTTTGGTCGTCGTCTTCATTGAGTGGAACATCACTAAGTATGTGGAACATTGCGTGGCTGCTTTTAATTCCTGGTATTAAAGTGCTCAAAGGTTTGTTGCATGATATACTCTCAGGCACATGTGCGGCCGTTTGGCAATTATTGCATTGGTTTACGTTACATAAAAACGCTAACTTCTCTGTGGAGCCTCATTGACCTGGCGCATGACGAGGGCCTTCTGCGGCCACGGGTCTGGTGATCAACTTCCACAAATTCCATGTACATCTTCTTTGAGGCGATGAGGCGGCCTCAATGTCTTAGATCCCTTGGTGCCCCCATCTCCTCCTTCCAGCAGCCCTAAGGCCTACCCCAGAAAGCTCTGCAACGGTGACTACCTGCCTCTGATCACCAAATGTGACAAATACCTCTTGGTTGGAAGTGTCGGCTTATATCCACCGGCAGGCAGCTGGTCCTCCAGCCTGCCTGTGTTACTGTGTACCACATGCTGCCTCCAGCTCCCCAATGGAGTGATTCATGCAGTAAATCAATGGTGGCATGCCTTCCTCTAAACTGGGACGATAAGTGCTCTGGATAGCAGTGTCTTGTTGCTTGAGACACTACCTGCTCACCAATTTCGAGGGTGGCCTGGGCATCAAGGCCTTGGCCCCTCAGAACCACTGGCTTCTCCACGAATTCGTCCACAAACTCTTCAGTCAAGAGCCAGTGCCATGGATCCTCTCCCACCTGGAGTCGGACACTAGTGATGACACTGTTGAACCACAAGTGAATTTCCCACCCCTCCCCATCAGCTTAGGCTATTGGGTGAACTGGTTGGTGCATGCAAACACTGTTGTGACGCTGCCTGCGAAACAACACTCTTTCGAGCACTCAACATCGCTCCATCTTTATCGTCTCCAGCCGTAGTACTCAATTCCATTGGACGCGCGCTCTAGCCGGCCGGCACTACCGAAACACGCTGCCAACTCTTCCACCCCGCTTCATCGCCCACTATAGAAAACTCACCCACTACATTTCAAAAAAACGTCGTAACGGAACCGAACAGTCGTCCTGACATAAGGTTGACGTACAATATTCACAACCGTGCCCATGGAACAGTCGTCCTGACATCCGGTTTACGCACAACATGTTGCCACATTTGTAAGCCACGACCACAAATCAGAATAAGTAAACTGACGCCTCGCTAACGTAAACTTTGGTCTGACATGCGACTGTGAGAAGAAAGCACTGACATGCGAGTCGAGTCGTCTGACGCTGCGAGAACCCCGGTAATCTCGGCGTCATGGCGGCCGCGGCGGCCGTTTACAAAGCATTTGTAAGCGGCCGGGATCGATATGCGGCCAGGTTCATGGCACAGGTCACGCTCCACGGTGCTGCGTAGCAGGAAACCATTGGGCTCACCAAACAAATTAAAATGGGTTGCTAGGGGTAAGTAAACTAGCGTGACGGAGTAAACCCTATTCCCGTGACCACGCGGGACCGAACAGTCGTCCTGACATCAGGTTTACGCACAACATGTCGCCACCGGTATAAGCAACGACCACAAATAAGATTAAGTAAACCGACGCCTCGCTAACTTAAACTTTGGTCTGACGCTGCGACTGTGACAAGAAAGCACTGACAAGCTAGTCGAGTCATGACTGGGCTTACACCAAGCAAGGCGCAACGTTCGTAAACCGGCGATAGATCGATCGACTACTCCACGGTGCTGCGTAGTAAACCATTGGACTTGCCAAACTAAAAAGGGTTGTCATCAGTAGTAAACAAGCGCGATTGTCCCGTAATCCATCGTCCCTTTGCTCATGTAAACCGTAATTAAGATCAGGTCTACGCACAACAGGGCGCAATCGTTGTAAACCACGTCCACAAAGCCTAATAAGCAAACGAGGCCACGCAAATGTAAACGATGGCGTATATACAGCACAGCACTTCACTGTGGATTACGCACTAACGCCTGGACCTGCGTAAACCAGCGGGATTCCCTTGCCCACTGTAACAGCCGTCGAGATCAGGTTTGCCCATGTAAACCGAAACCGTCATTCAGATCAGATGTATCCACAGCAAGCACGGCGCAATGTGCCTACACCGCCGATAGAGACACGATGCTGCGTAGTAAACCATTATGGCTCACCAAAAAAAAGGGTTGTCATATGTAAACCAGCGTAACAGAAAAGTAAACCGTATTCCGGTACGTGCCCATGGAACCGAACACTCGTCCTGAACATCAGGTTTACGCGATCATGTCGTGACCCTTGTAAGCCAAGACAACAAATCAGAATAAGTAAACCAACTCCTCGCTAACGTAAACTTTGGTCTGCGCCGCGAGAAAGCACTGAGAAATGAGTCGTGACTGGGTTTACGCCACGCACGGCACGCTACTACACGCTTACGATCGTGTGACATTTGTTTGGAATTACGTTGTGTATCATCCTCACATCTCTTTTTTTTGTTCCCGTCTCTGTGCAGGAGACTTTCCTAGTTCTTCCTTGCACTACGTGGGTAGTAGCATGTGAACAATCGTTTAAATGGCGTAGCGCCCGGAACATGTGACCACAGAACAAAATGACAAGACTACAACATTACATATAATGATGATGATAGCGAGGCTCATCGCAATAGGAAAAAGAAAGAAAGATGATGATGAGGGAGGCGATCAACACGACTAATGTTTGGCAAAAAACTTTGTTGTGTGTAGGAGCAAGCTGTGAATCTGCGGCGTCCATCCCAAGCATCCATGTTTACTTGCGGTCCGAGAGATCGACCATGTTTGATGCCTGCGAACACCAAGTTATAGGTCTTTGACATATAAGGATACTAGCATTATGTAAAAAAGAAATACGGTATGGTGTCGACGGGGACGGGGACAGGCCGGGCGGCTGTTTATGAATCTTACCAGCGAAGGATCCTCGACGGAAGTAGCTGGAGACGGCGCCTTTTGCGTGTCGTCCGAGGTGTCATCTTCTACCTTGTACATGGCCTCAATGTCGGCCAAGATCTCCAGAAGCTCCTTCTCCAAAGAGATCAACTGCGAAGGGAACAGCGCGCTACTCCTATTAACAAGACATGCACACGCACATAGATAAAAAGAAAGGAGCGTTGGTTTTTGATCCAGTACCTCATCGTCGTCCTGCTCTTCAGGGCTTTCGACATGGTTCAGAGGAGAGGGCGTCTCAAACTGTAGACGCTTGACGGAGGAGCTTAGATTCGGATCAGATGTGTCGGGTGGACGCTTTGTAGGTGTTTGCCTGGGGCCACCATCAACCTTTGCTGCTGTCTCCGGTGTGGACATGCTCATCCTCCTACTCGGAAGACCTCCAAGCAAGATAAATAATTGGCCCTCTCACGATTGAGGAGTATGTCGAGCATGAGAGGGCAAACGATGCGTGACTGGGCTTACAACAAGCAAGGCGCAACGTTCGTAAACCCGCGATACAGACAGAAATCCACGGTGCTTCGTAGTAAACCATCGGGATCACCAAACAGAATGGGTTGTTAGGGGTACACTAGCGTAACGGAAGAGTAAACCGTATACCCATGCCGTGCCGTGCCCATGGAACAGTCGTCCTGACATCAAGTTTATGCACAACATGTCGCCACCGGTGTAAGCAACGACCACAAATCATATTAAGTAAACCGACGCCTCGCTAACTTAAACTTTGGTCTGACGCTGTGACTGTGACAAGAAAGCACTGACAAGCTAGTAGAGTTGTCACTGGGCTTACACCAAGCAAGGCGCAATGTTGGTAAACCGGCGATAGATCGATCCACTACTACACGGTGCTGTGTAGTAAACTATTGGACTCGCGAAACTAAAAAAGGTTGTCATCAGTAGTAAACAAGCGCGATTGTCCCGTAATCCATCGTCCCCTTGCTCATGTCGACCATAATTAAGATCAGGTCTACGCACAACAGGGCGCAATCGTTGTAAACCACGTCCATAAAGCCTAATAAGCAAACGAGGCCACGCAAATGTAAACGATGGCGTATAGATAGGACAGCACTTCACTGTGGATTACGCACCAACACCTCGACCTTGGTAAACCAGCGGGATTCCCTTACCCACTGTGACAGCCGTCTAGATCAGGTTTGCCCATGTAAACCGAAACCGTCATTCAGATCAGGTTTATCCACAGCAAGCACGGCGCAATGTGCCTACACCGCCGGTAGAGACACGGTGATGCGTAGTAAACCATTGCGGCTCACCAAACAAAAAGGGTTGTCAGATCAGTAATCCATCGTTCCCTTGCCCAATCAAACAGCCATCGGGATCAGGTTTACACAATGTGCGACAGTGCGAGTGACACCGTGCAAGCGTGCGTCGTAAGATCCGACCACAAAGCCTATGTACGTAAATGTGGAAGTGACGCTACGAGAATGCACTGACAAGGGAGCCGTGGTTTACACAATGCACGACACCGTGGACCGTAGTAGAACCTGATTAATGTTAGTCCACAAAGCTTTGTGAACCATCGGACGCAAGCCAAACCATGAGAGCAGAGAAGTATAATTAATCATCCAAGCCAAGCTGCATGTGTGCATGGCAACACCATCATCCCAATATATAAAACACATATGTGTAGCAGATACTGCATGCTAACAGAGTTCATACCATACGACAGACCATGACAAACATTTCCAGCAGCACATCATGCCTGCTTAGACGAGAACAGAGACAAACATTCTTCTTGAACAGAGACAAACATTCCGCGTGAACAACACTACTCCGTGGTTAACACAATGCACGCCACCTTGCCCTGGGTGAACCTGCTAAGCTTAACGGTAGTCCACGAAGATCCATTGTAAATCTTCTGACTCAAACAAACAGATATCCAGCTAGTTAACTTTCTCAACCAGCAATCACAATACTTTCAGCAGAAACGATAATTAAAAAATATATCCATGGTATGGTCTTACAAATATTTTTTTTCAATGCTGGTAAAGCGATGTCAAAAAGAAAAGAAATGGTCTCTTCTTCGCAGCATCAAGCAAACGTGTTGTTGGGATATATGCCCTTGTGTCCATGGCCATGCAACAAATCTATTTCCTTCTCTTGTTGAAGAATTTGTAGAGGTCCAGCATCGTAAAACCTAACTGGTCATATCCGCCGTCGTGCTCTCTGTGGAAGCATGTCTGACCAGGTTTCAATAGTTCATGGTTGTGCTGAGCTATGAAGGTGTTGGCATTCCACTGCTTGGTTCCACTGTCTACATTGACAACAAGATTGGCCCTGCACCCTTCCCGGGACAAACAAAAGTCCTTGACGTAACGACTCCATCGGCCATCTTTGTGGACGATTTCCTCACAGAGAAGCCCTTGTGTTTAGCATAAGCTTCGTAGAACAGAAATGCATCCGCCTCGCTAGCGAAAGTCTGGCTGATAACATATTCACGTTCCAAATGTTCATCGTCCGGGTGGTTGACAACGTTGCCCATGTTATGATTCCTGCCGAGATAACAGAAATGCAAGTGAATCAAGGCCCGAATGGGTGAAGACGCTAGGGTAGAAACAAAAGACATGATTAGCGGTCTCTATGAACAGATTCGCACACGCTTGCACTCCGACAACATAAAAAAACAAATGCATCCATAAATATGACTCCTGCGTGCAATGCTCATGACACTATTATAGCGGTACTAAATAAAATTCCAGACTTCAACTGTAGACTCGCCGCTACTTAATCTATGCATACTATATACGAATTTGATAGCGCGGAGTAATAAACGAAGCATGATAGCCGGATATATAAAACCTTCTCCCTGGTCTAAGATGACGGAATAGGATCATTGAACCACGGGGTGTCAAAAATTCCAACCGAGATTTCAATGGTTTCAATTAGGATAATAAAGGGAATTCACTGGACTCACCGAGCAGTCGAGGGTGCAGGATGGTGGTCGTCGGGGCGGATCCAGATTCAGGAGGATCGTGGGTTGGTTGGTTCGGGTCGAGGGGTGGGAGTCGTGGCAGTGGCAGCGGCGGCGGCGGAGAGAGAAGTCGCGTGGAGGTTAGGGTTCACTTCAATATATTGACTGGCAGCTGCATCATTTTTTTTATTAATTTGCTGATGATCTGTCACTTCAGTATTGGATGGAAACGGTACCGATCCGGATCCCGACAAAATAGGCACCGTTCCCTTACCAAAGGAAACTGTCGCCCTGCCATCAGGTTTACGCACATAGGTGTAAGCCATGACCACAATGTGTCGGTTTAATGGGAACGCAGGCCCCCATTCCCCCAGACCATGGAATCGGCCCATGAGGGTAGAGGCCGAAGGCGGACGCCACGGCCCAGACAGGCCGTGGAGGCCCAATAAGAAAGCGGGCGTCGTCTCGCACCGGACGAGGGCCATGCACCGCGGGGTAGCCATGTGGCTACCCCCGATGCGCTGACATTGTGTTTGCACTGACAAACGAGTCGTGACTGGGTTTACACCAAGCACGGCGCACCATTGGACTTGCCAAACTAAAAAGGGTTGTCATCAGTAGTAAACAAGCGCGATGGTTGCGTAATCCATCCTCCCCTTGCCCATGTTTATCGTCATTCAGATCAGGTGTACGCACAACAGCGCACAACCGTTGTGAGCCACGTCCACAAAGCCTAATAAGCAAACGAGGCCACGCAAATGTACACGATGGCGTATAAACAGCACTACACTGTGGATTAGCGCTGTAGACTTAACGTGCGTATACCTGAGGCTCATAATCCACTGTACGGGGCTGCGAAGTAAACCATTAGATTTACCAAACAAAAAGCGTTGCCACTAGTAAACCAGCGGGAAGGATCAGTAATCCATCGTTCCCTTGCCCAATAAACAGCCGTCGAGATCAGGTTTGCCCATGTAAACCATCATTCATATCAGGTTTACGCACACCAAGGACGGCGCAATGTGCGTCCACCGCCGATAGAGCCCAAGGTGCCGCGTAGTAAACCAGTACGGCTCACCAAACAAAAATGGTTGTCAGGTATAAATCAGCATAACGGAAGAGTAAACTGTATTGCCGTGCCCATGGATGAGGGAACCGAACCGAACACTCGTCCTGAACATCAGGTTTACGCCCATCATTTCGAGACCGGTGTAATCCAAGACCACAAATTAGAATAGGTAAACCGAGGCCTCGCTAATGTAAACTTTGGTTTGACGTTGCGAGAAAGCACTGACAAATGAGTCGTGACTGGGCTTACGCCATTCACAGCGCAACGTGAGTAAACCGGTGATGGAGCCAGTACTCCACGAGTGATTTTAACCATTGGATTTCCTGGTTGTACAAAAGTCTAACAAACTGGTCTACTCTATAGCAGTGTTGTCAGATTCGGCCGTGCGACCAGAAGAAGATGGAAATTAACGATCAGAGATTATTCAGCAATCACGGAGTAGAAGCAGCAATCCGTATGTGAAGCAATTCCGTTTTTTATTCAGTTCAATGGCTCAAGCAATACCAATGTTTTTGGAAATAAATTGGGTGCGGACCGTCCGCAAAAGCACGCAGTGCGGCCCTGCCCCAGATGGTTGACGCGTGGACAGTAGGGGCATCCAAGGGAGTTGCTTTCGGCTTCGCATTTGCACAATCCTGAATTCAATGAACAAAACCGAATGCATCTGTATGCGTGCCCAGGATCAATTTTCACACACACAGGACAATATATGTGATAAAAGAACAATATCTTTATTAAATCAATACCATTATTAGAAGAATGACCAAGTGGTCTAAAAGAAAAGATTACATTGCAGCAAAAAATAAATCTAAAGCGTTGGCGTCCTTCTTCAACTCCACAGGAAGTCGACCGGAAGACCGCATGCCTAGAACACCGCTTCTCCATCTTCAAGTACTCCTCGATGTCTTCTTTCACTGAGCAACAAACAAAAGGTGGTTTTGGGTCCGCGTGAGTACATAGAGTACTCAGCAAGTGGGGGAAAGTATGACATGTTTGCCTAATAACAAGAAAGGTTTACAGGGGTTTATTTGCATAAATGCAGTTGAGTAAAAAATCATTTTATAAAAGCAACTCCTAATTACTAGGTGATATATACCTCCAAACGGCCAAGGTTACTCCACCTTGCCAAGATTAAGGGTTCCAACCACCCTGTACGTCTCTACAGGTTACTCCACCTGTACCCAATCACAGTTACCCCACTGTGATTGCCCATCCACCATTCCCAACTAATCGTGTGAGGGTCCATGCCGCTCTTGACCGTGAGCTCGGCTGTCATGACAATTTTCACTCTGCAGAGGTTGTACACATTTCCCCACGAGTTGTGATTCCATCCCCTGTTGCCAGGTGGACTAAAGTCTCCTTTATGCCATGCCGGCCAAGCACATGCACACTTCCTTAGGTGTGCGGCCAGGAGATCACAACAAGGCTTTTCCACAGCTTCCTCCAGCTTGTACGTGCCCACTAAGGTTCCACCGATAGGGGAAGTATACCCTTGACCCCTAGAGGCCCCCTCTTGTGCCCGATGGTTCCGAGGAGTAACTCTCCTGTTCCCACACATCTCTCTCCCGACGATTCCAGCATACCCACCTTCCTCGCACCGCCGTTTGTCACGCACAGAACTGGTCTCCACAATGTAATACGCCAGGCCGCGCCCATTCTTGGACTCGTGGCTGTACGGTTTTCATGGGTGGTCGCTCCACGAACCGGTCCTTAGATTTAGGTGATCAACAACAAACCAAGGGACTGCCGGTAACCCCAGCACAGTCCCTGAGCTGCCGGTAACCCCAGCACAGCTCCCATACCATAATCACCCAAATCCCTAAGCTCCAATCATATGTTGCTAAAAGATTACCATTTAACCCTCATGTGACGAAAGTTCAGTTAGTCATATTAATCTTTCCCAACCCAACACAAAGCAAGGCTAAGCAATTCTACCCATAAACAAGTAAAGGAAACTAAGGCGACAAGGAATGATATGCCAATTCTAGTAAACCCTACAAATAGGTTCGCATTCATTTGACTCAAGCATGCAATTTTGCAAACGAAACATTTAGAACATAGGCACAAAATGATCAAGGACACTTGCCTCTTTAGTTATGTTGCTCAGTGAGTATATTCTTGATCTTCAATATCTTCGTACGATTGCCGAGCGTTATTCCTATTCGCGCAAACATGAAAACAAACATACAATAAATAAAAAATGCAGGGTATTAAACAATAAGATAATGGGTTAACAAGGGCTATGGTGTGATAGGTTAGGTTGTGACAAGAATTTGGGCGCAAGAATCACTTAATTCGGACTTACAGATGAAAAGATATGATTAAAAAAGGTTTAGGATTAAGCTTAGATAAAAACTGCACTATGGGTGGTTAGCACAGCTGTGAACAGACAACATGAACAAGATAAACGTGTTCCCGATGTTTTGCTGCATGCTTTGGGGAAGTGTGTATACAGAATGCACTAAACTGAATGAAAAGGGTTGTTCGAGGTGTAATTTCAATGGGCAAGAACAGGACAGATGTATATGGAACAAATGAATTTTTGTTTGTTGGAGATTGACTGAACGTGCTGAAATGGGCTTGGATTTGAAAGGACTAACAAAGAGCTACATTCAGTTAAACATGGGCTATTGTGCTCAGAGCTGCAAGATACAACCTAAAGAAAATAACATGACTGAGTTTTTCTGCAATCTTTACCAACACAGGGATGCATTTGTTTGGAGAGATGGGCAGAGCATGGCCCGTTGAGTGTAGTGGACAACATATACGCCGACTGCGTTCATGGTGGCTTCGAGTCCAATCTCAGTGATCTCTCTTGTGAAGACGAGTAAAGTTCTGTGGAGCACAACAAGGATTGGTCATTACATTAACTGAACAAATGGATTCAGCACAGCAAGGACAGAATTGCAGTTGCATGACCTGAACGCGAGCAGACACAAGACGGCGGTCATGGCGGCCTCAATTTTGCCGTACATGGTAATGTTTTGTTGGAGGCGACACTGGAGATAGGCTGGTCTAAAATCACGGCATTTGGTTGCATCGAACAGCGGGAACGGGGACACGACTGGTGGTTGCTTGGAACAGAGCACAGCGGCAGTTGATCAAGGAAATCGCGTTCCTGGAAACAACAATGTCGATCCTGGTGAAAGATCATGTGACAACAAACATAACTTTATGGGACACAACATGGTATGGAAAGGACATCGAGGAAGCATCTGGATTGAGGAGAACGAGGGAGAGAATTACCGTCGTGCGCCCTGGGCACGTCAGGCACAGGGAGTAAGGGGCATGGCGATGTGAACCCTGGTCGCATCGGGACTCCTTTGGGACGGATATTTGGATATGTTGTAGAGAACGAAGGGGCGCACATCCTGGTAAATTTTGATGACATTTGGCTGTAAGGATCGCCGGGAACGTTGATGCCAACGGAGGTCGTCGCATCTGGACGTGAACAGACAGGCAGAGATGATGGCGAATCAGATTCCGGTTGCATCGAAGCTCTACTGGCCCTGATCTTCGGATATGACATAAAGGACAAAGAGGAGAATCACCTGGTCAAATTTGGTGGCAATTCGCTGGTTGAATCATCGGGAACGGAGATGCCAATCGGGGGCGTCGCAGCTGATCGCAGCAGAACGAAGAAAATCAATTCGTGGCTATTGGATGGAATGGAATGAGGAGAGGTAGGAGGGGTCGCCAAGCAGGCCAAGGGGCGTCCTGGTGTGACTTTACAGGCCTAGAAAAGGAGAGGAAGGGTCAGGGCATGAGGCGAAACTGCCAGCCATGAAGGAGCTCGCGTAATGACCATTACAACAGCATTTTTCTTATCTTTTTGATGATAATTGATGGGGAGTGAAGTGGGAATGGTTTTGATGCTTGCTGGGGTGTGGGCGCAGATTTAATTGTACACGAAATGGGAGCTGAATGTGCGGCGCAGTGGCGGTCCTTTGCTAGTGCGCTGCTGCTGTTTAGTCATGGGGAATAAAAGAGAGATCAAGGAGAGAGGAATGGAACGTGGAGACAATGCAGGAAACGTTCAGTGCACCTACCTAGGTTGCAGATCATGGAGATAAAAGAAATGCTTGGGAAAAAATGAAAGAAAGAAACAAAGAGAGAATGAGAAAGTTCGGGTGGGATATTTCGACAAGATTTATGCCGGATCGAGGTCCATTTAATAAGGGTATTATTTTATTTATTTTTCGGGTTTGTAAAAGAATAAAAAGACTCAAACCATTTTATAGAAAACAATTCAAGACAAACATTTTCAAAGTTTTAAGACAACTAATATTTGCCTATTTAAATATTTTCGTAATCAAAACATTTTAAATAAATCTTTGAACTAAAAATAAAATAATTCATTTGCGGTAAACATTTGACAAGACAAATATAAATTCGATTTGAATAAAAATTAAGAAAAACCATTCAAAATATTGAAAATTGGCATTTAAAGTTGAAAAACGGTTCACATCCCAAAATAGAAATTTTGGGGTGTGACAGCAGTGGCCTTGAAGCGGTGCTGTGACCAGCTGAACCGCGGATTCTTTGACATGTTTGAGACTAGAAAATGACCGTCACCCAACTCATCATTAGGATCAACACGTTTGAACGCCCCGCACTTCTTCATTGTTGCACAGACACGTTTGAACACCGCGCGAGTGTAGAGTCTTGCACCGTGCTTGCTCCCGCACGGCCGCCGTCGCCGCAGGTCTCTCTGGAGCCCAGCTCGCGGTGCCGCTAGCCGCCGTGCGCCGGCCCGCTCCCCTCGCATTTGTGTGCGACCCTTGGCTTAATTACGGCCATTAAACGACGTAAGGCACGACCACAAAGCCTTCCAAGGCCAGGACGCTCGTATCACAAGATAACTAGCTAGTGCTATCCACAGCTAGAGAGATCGAGATCGAGCAACGTAAGTCAATTGCGCTGCCAGCATGCATCATACATCTGCAGCCTGCAGGTTGTGAAGAGTAGCAAGGAGGAAGAGCTCGAGGCTCGCGGTGAACAAGGCATCTGGTAATGGCATCGCTACAGCTGACGCAGTCGTGGCCA
Organism: Eragrostis curvula; assembly: GCA_007726485.1. Lineage (NCBI taxonomy): Eukaryota > Viridiplantae > Streptophyta > Magnoliopsida > Poales > Poaceae > Eragrostis > Eragrostis curvula. The sequence continues at coordinate 46,927,234 of CM017440.1, forward strand.
CTCTGGTAGTAAACCATTGGACTCGCCAAACTAAAGAGGCTACGCACAACAGGGCGCGCAACCTCTGTAAGCCATGTCCATGAAGCCTAATAAGCCAAATGTAAACGATGGCACAGAGACAGCACCAGTCGCTGTGCATTGCGCACCGTCGGATATACGTGCGTAAACTTTGGTTCACGACAGACAAGCACAGCGTGCGTAAACAGGCGATAGAGCCAGGGCCCGCCAAACTAAAACTGTTGTCGGGAGTCAACCACCAAAACGAAAGCGTAAACCGTGGTCCCGTGCCCGTGTGTCGGCCCAAGGAGCCAGTGGGCCGAGGACGGATGCCGCGGCCCAGCTAGGCCGCGGAGGTTGAATGAAAAAGAGGGAGCCCATCCCCGCTCCGCGCCGCCAAGGCCCTTTGTGAGCTGGTGGCGCTGCGCCACGTGGATACCCGCGGCGCACCTGAGGAGAGGACGCGCCCCAGCGAGTGTTCCACATCTTCTCTCCTCCACATTCAACAACGGCTCGTCCCGCCACAGTAATCTCTCCATCTCGCCCAATCTCCGTGACAGCGAACCCATGCATCATCCCATCCTGGCAGCTCCTCAGCTCCTCTTTGCACAAATTTCTCCAGGACCTCAACGTCTCCAGTAGCGCTGCAAGCGGGGCGGGTTGCGGGCGCCCGCGTCGCGCGCCGCATCAGCCACAGTTGTCGAAGCGACCTGATGCGGCGGCCCGCATGCCGCCGCTTGCTGTTGGCGGGCTGCCGCATCCCGCCGCAAGCCGCGCCGCTTCTAGCGTTATGCCATGCACTGCGTCGGCACCGCGTCCGTGTCCGCTTGCAGCAGGTGCCTAGCTTCCGTGTCCGTGCCTAGTGACATGGGAGGGCGTGGCATCGGAGGCCGGCCGCGCCGTGCACCGCCGCGCAGCCGCGGATGATCGCCGTTGTCGAGGCGCTCGAGGACATGGCCGTCATCGTCGAGCTCTGGCCGGCGAGCGCCCTCCTCTGCCGGCTTCGGCTGCTGCCCGCCGCCACCGCCTCCTCCTCCTCCTTCCCCACACAGCCACGGACGCTGCGAGTCTTGCGGGTTTGCGGCGCCGCCAGTCCCGCAAGCCACGCCGCTTCCGCCCGCATCGATGAAGCGGACGCTTAAGCGGGCTGTGTTGCGGGTTGCGGCGCGGCCCGCCCCGCTTGCAGCGCTAGTCATCGCTGCCGCCGTCTTGAAGCCTCAACTTCAAGTCGTCGTTGCCGCCGCCGTCTTCATTCACCAACTCCAAGTGGTCGTCGCCGCTGCCGTCTTCAAGCACCAACTCCAAGTCGTCGTCGTCACCTTCACGACGTTGAGCGAGGCCGCGAGCGAATCCGGCGATGGCGAGGATCCGGGGCCGCGCCACCGCCTTCCAAAGCAGCCGGACGCGGTCCTCTGGATCTGCGCGAGCCGGGATCTGGAGCGGAGCCGGCGGCTGGAGAAGCGCATGGGTGGCGTCGCCGTCGCCGGGATGAAGAGCGCCGGCGTGACTGTGACGGCGCCGTGATGAAGAGGCGGCACGGAGACGGCTCGAGGGAGACGGCGCGAGGGAGAAGCCGCGCCGGGTGCTGCGACGACGACCTCCATCTTCTCCCACCGCGGCGACCACCACCTGCGCAGATCTGCAGAGGAGAGCGAGGTTTTTGGAGAGAGCAGAGGAGAGCGAGGTGACTTGTGAGAGCAGATCAAGGGGAATGGATTGGGAGTGCGGATCTTGGAAGGAGGAGGTCGCCCACCTCATATAGTTGAGCCTAGCTGAGGAGTAAATGCGTTTTGCAGGCTCCATTGTCCTGCTCACTTGAGTGTTCATGGCAGAGGAACAGCAGGCTTGCAGAGCCTTGGGAGTTGTGCCCTTGGGGTTTTTGCTACTAGAGCTTGGTGGTGAAGGGAAGGAGTGGCTGTGAAGTGTGAGTCACTTGAAGCTTCTGATTGGCTGTGCAGCAGGGTTGTGGGAAGCTGAGGGATCATAGAGGAGCTCCAGTGCCCTACAAGTACCAGCAGCAGGAGCTTGATATGGGAGAGTTGCATGTTGTCCAGGTTTGCTACTTTTGGCTGCATGTGAGTGAAGTGAGGAGATAGTGGCGGGCCCGGCCAGGTGGACTTCTTGGCCATCCTTCCTGGTGAAGGAAGAAAAGGTAGTGGACCCGGCCTGTTGACTCATGGGGTAGGTCCTTGGGTGAGGCAAGCATGCCCCCTGCCAGGCCAAGGTGGGAGTTGGGGATGAGGCCTCTGTGCCTCATTGCTTGTTATTAGCACAAGGCATTTGGGGTGGCCAAATGACTCCATTTGGAGAATCCAAATTTTTTTGAAAAATTAAAATATTCTGAAAACAATTACAGACCTTGTGGTTGACTTGAAAAAATTACAGACCTTGTGGTTGACTTGAAAATTGATGGAGTTTTTGGTTAATTATTTTGAAAAAAAAATCCACCAAAGTGTGTTCAAAATGGACAACTCCTCACTAACCAAGTGGAGGTTTCACTAAAATACAAGGAGAAGTGAACACTTTCGAAACTGATATCTTCAAAAAAATGTTCACATAATTTATATAAAAAATCCATGTGCACAAGATTTTCCAATCATGGATTACAAAAATGACAAATTTAGATAAAAAATGCACAAATATCAATTGCCGTTTAAGTACATTTAATTGTTATAAACCGATGATCATGTGCAACAACTGGACAGAGACATTTTTTAGGACCAATCAGGAAACAAATGAGGTCATTTGGATGTTGTTTGCTCCAGATATACATGTTTGAAATTATATCTGTGAATCAATGAAAACGGCACCAGGCAGAAGAATTGGGAAGAACAGCGCCATGTCAGCCATCGAGTGGGACCCACTCGCGGGTCCCACACGTGTGTCCCACATGTCGGGTCCCCACGTGGGTCCCACTTTTGGGCTCACGTGCGTCGTGCTGAAGGCGTCTCAAGGTTATTACGCTTTCGGGCTCCCACAGGAACAGAGCCTCAACGTGCTTCGGGGCTGATTTGGTCCACTTTGATATGGGCCCGTTGCACCCGAGGGCGCGAGCGTAAACGTGGGACCCGCCTTCACATCCCGCGCGTTGTACACAGTTCCGCGCGACACACACACAATTCTAACAAAATTAAGCCCAATTGGGCATCATGAAACACCTAGTTAGAAATTGTGACCAGACATACACAGTTGGGCATCAACAGCCATGTAATACCTCCCGTGAGCACAAGTGTTACTTGTCAGCTAAAAAAATGAAACACTACATAAGCCAAAACTAAAGCGACACAAGGAACAAGATATGGAACGCGACATGCCAACTCTTAGGTGAATGTTGAAAGGGTCTTGATCAACTATATTAGAATGTTGAAAGGGGAAAAAACAGGAAACCTTGATATATGTTTCGTTATTGTCAACTACTCGAGCGTTCGTCTATCCAGCTATAATAATACTGTAATAGAAACTATTTATAAGAAGTGCGTGGACTTCCACTACAAGGTTTTGGGTCTAATGCCACCAAATTTTTTGCCACACCATGATTTCGGTTGCAATACATAGGCGTTATTGCGACAACAGTCGATTTTGGTTGCCATAGGAGGACATGTTGCCACAAATTGTGTATTGTTGCAATTTTAATTTCGGTGGTTGCAATAAGTAGGATATATTGCAACGCAAAAATATGTGTTGTATTTAGGGCATTGTAATTGCAACTTTTTTTCTAATGGTTGCAATAATAGGGAATATTGCAACGAAAATTAAATGTTGTGATTAGTTCTATTGTGTGTTGCAAAAGGGTCTATGTTGTGGCAACACAAAAGTAAATTGTTGCAAAAAGACGCTGAGATATAGCAACGCAAAGCTTATTGTTGCAATAAGTTTTAGATATAGCAACTAAAATCAGGATCGATGCTACTACCCAGGTACTATTGCAACAATATTGAGTAGTTGCTGTTTAATAGTTGCAGTAGATCAATTTGTGGACTGCGGTTCTAATAGTGGCTCAAAATCCGAAGTGACGTGGCCCAAAATAACCATACCTGATGTGGGTCACGGCCCAACCCAATCTCGTAGTCTCCTGATCAATCAGGTCCTCTGTATTGGATCGCATGTGTCTCATCATCTTGGCCTTTTTTATATTAATTTTTTAATTACTCAAAGGCCCAGCCGCACATGGATTGATGCTAATTAACAAAGTCCGATCAATGAGGCCTAATCATCTTGGCCGCACATGGATTCGTGGACCAATGGGAAACAAAGTCCGATCAGGAGGTCCTAGACAAAGTCCGTTTCCGCATCCATCGATCAACTCGTGTACGTACGCACGGCCTTGCTTGTTGGCACATCGGCAACTCGGTCTCCGTACGTGGGCGCGGCGGCTTCGGATCAATCTCTCTCCACAATCAGCTTGCAGAGGATTGCGGTCGATGCCACTACACGAATTGGACCGCGGCCCGAGACCCAATCTCGCCGTCTTTGTTGGTCGATCAGCCATCTCCAGCAAAGATTGCACGTGGAGGCTCAAAATTTTGGGCTAACTTGTATATTAATTAGTTTGCTAAGTACGTACTTCTTTTTCCAGAAAGGGCCCAGCAAATATTGCTTGTGGATTTGCCTTACGTACTCAAATATTGCACGTGGATTTCCAGGAAGGGCCCAGCAAATTTTTCAAGAAGGCCCAGCCGCACACAAGACCGAGTCCTACTACTCAGGGGCGGATCGCATGGATCGAAACCAGGAATCATGGTTCGTTCGTAGGTTTATTTGATTTCGTCCTATGGTGGACGGCGGCACGGCGCAACCTCGACGACTTGGCGGCTGACCCTCGCCGAAGGACTCGAGAACAAATGATGTTCAGTCTCCACGCTCGCTGTTGACACCTCGACCATCTCAACAATGGGTGCCACGCGCCGCCGACGGCTCAGGGAGCCGCGCATCTCCTTTGGCCCGGGAGGGTCCCGGCGCACTGGAGGGGACCATGGGCCGGTCCGCACCGCAGCTGACGCCCCGCCGCACGGTGCCCCTCTCCGACGTAGGGGGAGTGCGGGCGAATCTCCCATAGGCATCGCGGTGTTGCCGGCGAGCTTGCTTGGATCCCCTCCGGCGAGCCATCTCGCCATCCCGTCGCCTTCCGTTCTGTTCGTTCCTCGCTCTCTCGCGGCTGGCGAAGGGGATTAGACCTCAGCGTGGCGCCGACATTCGGGACCCGCATGGAAGTGAGACAAACGAAAGCGCCCCAATGAGTACTGGGCTGGGCCGCTCAGAAGTTTCGGCCCAAAGAAGCACCTGCGCACTGGGATTGGTTGACAGGAAACTTTACTCCCACATCGGCTACCAATCGAGAGGCACACCTACTTTTATACTCGATTGCCCTGCGTTGACTCGAAATCCCTAAACTATCAGCACTCTTCTGATCTCTGGCTCTCACTGTCTGCTACAAACCGTGCCTGTACATATTTGGCTTACATAGGCTTAGTTGTCATCAGGGTTCTCGTTGAGGCCCTGATAGCCCAATTTTTTTTATCTAACCGAAACAGAAGAGGAGTTATTGAAGATTACGTGTTCAGCTATTGAAGACATAAAATTCGGGGGGCCCACATGTCGATGAGACAGAAGGCTACTCTAGATTACGTGTTCACTTATTGAAGACGTAAAAGTTGAGGTTCTAATCTTTTCCTTTTATTTAACTATTTTTTTCTCCAAAGAAAAAAGTAATTTTGAACTGATGATTGATTTTCATAGAGTTTCATTTCAAATCCAACCTATCTACATTTTTTATAATTTTTGAAATGGAATGTTTCCATGAATGTGTGTTGAAAGGTGACTATGACACAAGTCATATGGTCCTTGAAGTCAAATTCGATGCAAAACGAACATAACCAAGTGTAGGTTCTTTTAAAAATTCCGTAAAAACTTCTATAGTTAGGAATTTGTAAGGGGAGCATATCGCCAAAATCTTAGTGCCAAATATTAGGAAAGAAATCACCTGATTTGGAGATCATATGCCACATCTATATATGTTAAAAATTTTAGTCTAAATCAAAGAAGAAAAAAGTTCGTTATTTAGTAGTCGAACCGATCGACGACCCTTTCGCCTTCCTCCAGACCTCGCAAGCGCCGGCAGGTCGCAGCCGGTACATCGTCAATCTCCTCCCCAAGATCCCAATCCCCATCTCTTCCCCAAAAAAGTTTCATTCAAAAATTTCAATTCATTTGGAGATTTACAAAAAAGTGAAGAGGATCTAGAATAGCGACTACATACACGGAATTTAAAAAAAATCAATTCATTTTGAGGTTGTAGAAAAAATTCAATTCATTTTGAGGTTGTAGAAAAAAGTCATACGGGTCCCACATGTCGGCGCCGGGTTCTTCTCCGTTATCTATAGTTCAATTCTTCACATCAACGTGAACTTCGAGCATATGCACAACTTACGCTTCACTTTATATAATATTCTTTATGGATGTTTTAAAACAACCCAAACTTGGATATGTTTATTTCGCCTCGAATTTGACTAGGACCACATGACATCGGTCGTATAGTCATCTCCGAATGCATGTTCATGGTACATTTTGTTCCAACATTTTATAAAATTCTAAATATGTTGGATTTGAAATGAAACACTATGAAAAACAAACATGAGTTAAAAACATCACTTATTTTTCAAAGGACAAATAGTCAAATAAAGGAACATTCACTTTTCAAATTGAAAACAATAGCCTTTGACACCAAGTCTACTTGAAAACTTAATATCGACCTCCATTGTCTCCGACATGTGGGTCCAACAGTTTAACTCGGCACTATTCTTGTAAAAAATTTAAACTATTTTGATAAATCACCAACATTCAAATTTGTGTGAATGTGAACATTATGCATAGTATGGATTTTTTTCGAAATCACCAATACGTTCAAGTAAATGTATGTGCCCTGAATCTTTTCACGTAACAAACGTTCATATCATTTCCATCCAAAATTTGGGCACAAAAGGAAATTTAAAAACGCAAAATTTAGTCTAAACAAATAGTAGATCGAATGTTTCCCTCCAAAATATCCTTACGTACAGGACTGTTCCCTCCAAAATTTTAGCACCGCCGGGAAATTTGCTTAACATGCCGCCAGATTAGCCTAAACCGACCCTTGATTAACTTGTGGGCCCCCCACTTTCACCCAAAACCAGCGCAAGAAGTTACAACTTGGAGGCGGCGCAGCAGACGATCGGGACTCGATCGGGAGAGGCGACGGTTCTTCTCTCTCTGCCCTAGCTAGCGGCTTCCTTGCTCGCAATCCAACCATGCCCCCTGCGTCCCAGCGCCGATCCGCCGACGCCAGAGCCGATGGACGACGTCGTGCCTTGCCTTCTTCTGCGACCGGCTCCAGAGCCGCCGCACGACGTGGGATCGAAGTGGAGGAGGTCGACGTTACGGAAGACGATGATTTGTCTTATCCAGATGGTTATAGGTGCGTATCCGCCCCAAAATCTTGTAGGGTTCCTGGCAATCGACGTCGTACGGCCGCCATGGACAGAACTTGTTGAACTCGTCGAAGAAATAGGACGATGATTTGCGTTCTTCTGCTTGCTGGCCTGTTGTTATTTTAAGTTTGTGTGGTTTGTGCTGAACCACTTCGAATTTTGTTTCAAGGGTCTTATAGATCGATTCAGGGAATCTCGCCATAATGAAAGTTGTAGTGTGTTTGAAGATCTTTCCAACGAATGTTTATTTGTGTTTTTTGGTTGGGTATAACTGGAGTTCTAGTTTTCTGAAGATCCGCCGTCGAGCTGTTCTGCAGTTTCCAGTCTTCTCGTGCAGTCGTAGTTTCGACATAGTTTTGGGGTTCTTCCAGTCCGAACTGGAACATTGTGCTATAAGAGAAGTTGTAGACGGTCTCAAGATCTTTCCAACGCATATTTTTTTTTTCGTTGAGTATAGCCAGAGTTATGGACATCTGAATCTAATTGCCATGTTCTGAAATTGCCTGAAAAATCTGTAGTTTCAGAGACGACTGTCAGTTTTGCATGCCTTTTTTAGTTATCTTAAGGGTCCAATCTCGCGGGGTGAAGTACATGATCTTGTAGTCCTATGTTCAATCTTTCCATAGAGTATTTACACTCTGAATACGGATGGATACTATGGGAGTTATGGATCTCTGAAGCCAGCACTTTGTCATCTGTCAGTCTGAATCTACAGTTTCAGTTACGAGATTCAGTTTTGCGTGACGTTTTAAAATACCTTAAATCCTGAATGTGTTTGTTCAGGCTCAACTTGAACCAACTAATTGATTTGTTTGTTCACAAGCATAATGTTTCCATCATCTACACTTTATACAATTTCATAGCTTTGCAATGTTCATAGCTACATCATGCTTGTGAATATGGTATACAGGGTTACTGACTGAAAATTCGATTAATGCTTCCATTTTTTGTTTCTTTCTGATATTTCCCAAATATATTAGTCATATTTCTGTCCTAGATTACAATTGCTCAAATTTTGATACCAAGTTGTCCTAGATGTTATTTATATTCGGATCTCAAAAATATGATAATCTCTGACCTTGATGACAATTGCTAGAATTCAGAAGTACATTATTATTATTATATATGTCATGCTTTTGATAGAGAATAGATATGACTGTTAATCTGTGACCTGAAATTTTTTTAAATGCATAGCTTACCCATGAAACCAACAATGAAACACAAGATGAAGCTAGGAGCCTTGAGGAAAACAATGCTGTAACACCACTGCATCGTCAAGAAATACCAAATCAGGTAACGAACTTGAACAAGGATTACAGAGTTCACACTTTTGTTTATTGAGTTATATCTTACATTGCTCCGTAACCATATATATTACAGATTGAGCCAACAAGCATGGTCACAACAGAAAGAGAAAATGTGAATCCCAATTGCAATACTAGAACTGCTTCTAAAGTTTCAAAGAATCTGTTCACTGATAATCGTGTGAATGGGCCACCAGCCAAATTCATAACCTCTCAGCAAATTTTATCTGGTGCTGCTAAAACTCGAGCAAGCAAAAGGAAACAGGTCAGAACTAGAATCATGCTTTCATAATGCCCTTAACATATTGCATTGCCAATTCATAAGCCTGTACCAGATTTAATACTCGTTTCACTTATAAACCATGCATATTTCTTTTGACCAGAATAGTCAAGCTTAGGCGGGAGAACAGGACTCGAAACGGTGAATTGATCCCATTGGCGGGAGTGATGGATGAATTGATATTGCTTTTGTATCTTTGACGTGTGTTACTTGAACAAGACTCTAGCTAGTAGTTCAATGTTTTGTTAGTGCTGTGATCACTATTTGGATTGGTTCTAAGACTGAATGATGGAGACATTTCTATGATAATATATATTTGTTGCACCAAATTCTATTGTGGAATAATTTTGCTGCATTAATGATTTCATATCATTTTGGTAGTTTTGTATGCTTTTTAACTATTGCCACGACAATTAACCATATTGCCACAACCATAAACCGATGCTACATGTGAATGTTACAATGTTAACGAATCGTTGCAATAATCTGTACAGATATGGCAACGACACATATGTCGATGCAAAACCCTTTAAGGATATAGCAACGGCTCCTACGTGCTTCGATGCGATATCCTTTAGGCATATAGCGACAACACAAACTTCGTTGCGACATACTTTGTGCCTGTAGCGACGACTTATATTTCGTTGCAACACCCTTTAATGATATAGCAACGGCGACTACGTACTTCGATGCGATATCCATTAGGCATATAGCGACAACACATACTTCGTTGCGATATTGTTTACGGCTATAGCGACAACTCATATTTCATTGCCATACCGTTTAAGGATATAGCAACGCCATATGTTGTTGTTATACGCATGAAGGATATAGCGACAACTAATATTCTTTGCGATACCCTTCAAGCATATCGCAACACCGTGGTCGTTATTGCCACCATCATATATCGTGGCAATATATGGTATTGCTACAAAATTCTGGCGTTGCGAAATTACTTGATAGCAACAACCATACATGGTTGCAATAACCACTATAGCAACGACCCATGTTGTTGCAAATACCATTCTTGCAACACTAGTGCTTGTTGCGGGTGCAACCCATTGCCACACCATACGTCGTTGCAACATACCAAAGTAATGGCAATGACTCAAAAACGTGATGCAATACCCTATTGCAACAATCACTCTTGCAACACCTCCCAACGCCCTGATTTAGTTGCAATTGTGCAATATTGCAACCAAAACACCCATATTGCAACACTTTTCAGCCGTGGCGCAAGGGTATTTTTCTTGTAGTGTTCCGCGCGCGCCTTTTGTCTTTTCACGGTGATAATGGTAGCAGCGAACGTCATCCAAGTCATCGTCATAGCAATGGGAGAGATCATCATTATCTGAAGAGGGGATGTCAGCTTCCAAATTGTATATGACATGTAAATTATATGATGAACAAAAGCTAAGTAACCCACCACTATCCTCGAATGCGCCATCGGCATTAGCATCGGATAAAACCTTCTTTTCCAGAAAATACGTGAAGGAAACTGTAGTGTGCTTGGCCTGCTGGATATCAAAATAATATATAATATATAGTATTACGTAGGTAACAGATGGGGCGACGAGTTTAAAACTGCACCATTGCATATTAACGGAATTGCTTTGCATACGTCTGGATGGTACCACTGCATTGTCCGACTGTGAATCTGGGCATTGAATGATTAAATAGTTTGGACTGCATGCGGGCTTTGGACGGCTGGATATGCGCGCGCGCGGGGGGTGGGGGGGGGGGGGGATTTCAGTGCAAATGGAAATTGAGTGCAATGATGCAAACATGCAATTATAAGGAAAAGGCTCTTGTTTCTTCTAGATATTCCCAAATTAAAGATAGACAATCGGGAAGGTGTTTTCAAAAGACCACAGGTGGGATTATGGAATGAACAAGAGCCCTAGATCACGATCAAACGGATGAAATTGCATGTTTGCAACATTGCACTCAATTTCCATCTGCACTGACATTTTCCTCTGGATATGCAGTCGGACGTTGCAGACGTATACCCAGCCGGATGTATAGCGTTGTTCGCATATTTAATGTCTATATCTATATTATTAAGATATAGGAGTACCTTGCATGCATCTGTAGTTTTAGGGCGTGCACGAGTGTGTGGGACTTCAGACTTTGTGGCCATCCTTCCGCCATGTGGGCGTTTCTTCCCAATTGTTGGCGCGCGATTGCCCGGTCCGTCAGCAGCATCCATTGCCACGGGTTTCGTCGCAAGTTCTTCCTGGATCATGCTTGGTTTGTTGCTCCTCCTTGCCATTGACGGAAATCTACAACGACGGCAAAAACACACGTAGATGGGGATCAGTAAATGAGGGAAAGACGAATAAGTACGGAACGAACTTACATACCACTCGTACTACCTGGGTTAGAGTCACGCTTGTGCCGTCGCGGCAGAGAGACGGGGAAGAATAGCGTTTTACCAGGATTATATATAGATTGGCCTGGTGGCCTGATCGTGCGGATCGCCTCCTTTTATTTCTCCAAACTATAATCAAGCTAAGGTAACACAATCCTCTTCTTCTTTTTGTTCAGAAGATACGACTTTCAGTTTTGCGAGAGTCTCCCGATATGCATCTTCCTCCTTTTCCGCAACAAACAAATCAACCAAGCGTGCATAATGCGGGCCGCTGAAGTTTCCATAGTGAGATTAGGGGGAGGATTGCGAAAACCTCGGATCACACCACATACTAGTAAACAGGAGCGATAGGGAATAGAATCTTTCCTTATTTTGCGACTATCTCGGCCTGCATCTCCTCCATATCCGCGACAAAAACTTAAGGGGAAAAAATATCATGGTGGTCGCTGAACTTCCCATAGCGCGTTTCGGGTAGGATCGCGTCAAGCCATCAACCAATAGATCCCCACCATATGACAGTCTGTTTCCGTAGGTGACGCTCCTATATTTTTTCCTCAGTTATGTACTTCCTATATATAACTGAAAAGGCACTTCTACATCGTGATGCATCTGCAGTTGGCATCCTCGAATTAAGTATCGCCCCCGTCCGGTGTAAGTTCCTCTCGCTCTCTCACGTGCATCAATTTTCCTCGAATGAACTATCGGGCACGGCTGGTGCGAGGTCTTATCTGTTTTGTTGTCTTTTTTTTTTTCCTTATCCTGGAACATTCTTGATTGATTGATGTTTCGAAAACAGGAGAGCATGGCTACTAGGGGAGGGAATGAGATGGGACTCACCGGTCCTAGGTCACCTTCCTGGCCACCTCGCGAGATGGAAGTCACCAATCGGCAATACTACACCGATAACAATCCTCTTCGAGACTATTCACACCAACCCCACCCTTGGCCTAAATGCAGGCATCAGGAGGACGCCATCGTTCAGACTTACGTTGGCTACATCGACGGGGGCCGCCATTTCTTCCGCTGCCCTCGCTTCATGGTGAGTTTGGATGTGACTTATTCATGCCAAAAAAAAATTCTTCACAACCTTCTTTACGGCTAATCAACTCATCCATCAACTGTTTCTTTCAAACAAACATTAGACTGTGGCTACACGGAGTGGGTCGATCCTCCGGTTAATGCGCACATACAAGTCTACGCGACTTATCTCCTCTCAGAGATAGAGACCCTGGAGGCGCGCCTCCAGGAGCTGGAGAGACAAAACGATGTGCTACGGGCGAGACTCTACATCCAGACCTCGAGTCCCTAGGTAGTATGCCACCCCCGCTCCGGTGTTTTGCATTCCGATAAGAAGGCCTATACGTTTGCAGATCCAGTAACTTCTAACACCTTTGTTTTTTGAAATTTGTTTTTCTTTTCGACGAACTATGAGGAGTAAACCGTATTCCTGTGCCCATGGAACCGATAAGTCGTCCTCACATCACGTCTACGCATAACATGTAGCCACCGTGTAAGCCATGACCACAAATCAGAATAAGTAAACCGACGCCTAGCTAAAGTAAACTTTATCTGAGCCTGCGTATTGTGCGTAAACAGCCTATAAAGCCAGTAATCCACCGTGCTGTGTAGTAAACCATTGGGCTCACCAAACAAAATGGGTTGTTAGGGGTAAACCAGCGTGAATTCTATTGTGGACATTCTCAGATTATATAGGAATGGTTGTATATGTATCCAAAATTAAAGCTGGAATGAACATGTTGTATATACCAAGCATGTATGCAGTACTTTTTTTTTTGCGAGTAATGTATGCAGTACTTCTGGATTTGAGGTATGTAATTTTTTCGAGGATGAGATGTATAAATCATATGTAAGTTTCTGAAGCGTTAATTTCTTTTTATGCAGCTTCAAGAGTTATGTTACACCCATTGCGATGCACAGCGCGTCGTGAGGCTCGCGAGTTCTTGGCTCGTATAATGAACCTTGTTTAAGAGTCGACACTGGCGACGGAGTTAGATGACCGGAGCGCAGCTACTCTTCTGTGACGTATCTGAAAGCCACCATTTGTGCGGGATACTTATTCATTTGTTATTAGCAGTTTTGTTTATTAGGATTAGTGAATAAAAGTCACGATTTGTGCTGGGACATGTGCAATTTGGTTTTGCTTTGTACGAACACAATGAATCGTAGATGCAAAACAATTCCATTGGCAGAATAAAAGACATGGTAACAAAACACAACTATCAAACGGCTCTACTAATTACTAGTACCATTTGCACATGACAGGAATCAATAATAACGAGTTCCATCGGTCTTGACTACTTACTGCCAGCTTCATATGACAATTCGCGACGCGGCAAACACTAACACTACCTACTTCTTAGCCTTATTCCCCTCCTCCGCATGACGCATTGCATCCTGCTTCTCTTTGGTAAGCTCAAGCCTCAGCATTGCCATCTGTCTGATGATCTCTTGCTTCTCTTGGATGGCTTGGTTCCTCAAAGCAACTGCATTGGCGAGTTCTGCCTGAGCTCTGTCCGCAACTCCCCTAGCCCTCGCAGCTTCTTCTTTAGCCTCTTTAGTGTCTTCCTCCCAATCGCGGATAACCTCGCATAGTTCTTTCATAGTCCTCTGCACTCTCGGATTCCATTCGTCGTCGTGCCAGTGTACGTATTTACACGGTTTACCGTCCTGCATAAAACTCGAATGCAGAATATTGTGTGGTGAGAAATGCTATTCGGCACCCAGCTGGCCGGAACTCCTAAGGAACACAAAGGATTAAAAGCAGGAGTTTTGATGTATGCAGCATGTCACATTTGGAATGAACGCAACAGATGAACTTTTGTAAACAGAGCAAAAGAACCGGCAGAGGTGGTCACGCTCATCAGGGAATATATAGCACCGAGAAAAGAGAGCCTGTGGGCAGCCCAACCGTGCCCAATTCGTAGATGAGAGCCATCATTAGCAAATGTAATCCATCTCATGTAACCGAATATGTAACCTTCTGCCTTTCTTAATGAAAAGGCAGTACTCCTGCCACTGTTCATAAAAAAAAGGAAATGCTACTCGGGAACATAGCATCGTCTCTACGACAATCACTTATTCCATGAACTAACCTCCAGGGGGCAGCCTATGAAGCGCCGACCAGTGTGCTTCCCTCCCCAGCAAACCTTCCGCTGTGCCACCTTCCTGTGGAGGCAACGACATTTTTGCGGGTCCTCTCCGCGCCAGTCAGGCTCGTTCACCAACGCCGGCGGCAGTCTGATCTCACCCGGGATCTACAGTACCAAAATAGTTTCGTTAAATTGAACAAAAATGTAGCAACATGCTTGCTGCCGTGCTATCTAATATACTAGCCCGATGCTCAATTGTTGCCAAGACACCTAAAATCGAGCAGATGCTTTCCGCCCCCGGTTTCTTCTTATCTACAGTACAGTCAATGCGCATCACGATGAGTCCGAGCATACCCGTAGCTCGCCTAGGTCGTCTGGCCCTGATGAGTCCGAGCTTCCACTGCTGTTGCTGTGGTTGGACGAGCCCGGTGTCCTTGGACCCCTATGTCTGCCACTTGTGGAGAATGAGCTTCCGGAGTTAGCGAACGGCCCGACGTCCGCTCGTGGGGACGTCGCCGAACTGGTTCCCTCCGTCTTGATCTTCTTCCTTGGACGCGTCGCTGGCGCCATGGCCAACGGCGAGAAATACGGCCGTTCTCTGACCTGGAGCTGGAAGGCGAGGAAGCGGAGAAAGCGAGACAGAGCGGAGGAAGAGTGTGGAAGCGAGAAAGAGCGGAGGAAGAGTGTGGAAGCCTGCGGCAGTGGTTTTGACAGAGCGCGGCAGGCTAAACGACGCCTCTTGGACGACTTGCGTCGTCGCGGGCCCCGCCACTTCCTCCGCGAACCGGCGTCTCCCGATGAAAGGCGGCGCACGCAAGAGTCGACAAGCAGATTCTGACAACGTGCCCCGATCGCTCCTCCGGCCCACGCGGCAGTGACCGGGGCGGGGGCTCCTGACGGTGTGTAATGAGAACTGGGGTCCCCATTCCCCCAGACCAAAGGAATTGGCCCATATGCGTAGAGGCCGAAGGCGGACACCACGGCCCAACCATTTTGGTACACATGCTCTCTCCAGATTGTGGCAGTTCAGCCGAGTGAACGCAGAAGGTTGTTGGATAGGAGTAAAGAGGAAACGGTGTAAGCAACGACAACAAAGCCATACTCAATCGTCATTGAATCATGCAGCAGAAACCAGAGTGGCCGTTCCCATTCTCGAGGCAACGTCATTACTGAATCATGTAGCAGTAAGTGGACGACTAGTGGACTGCCCGCACTAGCGTCATTTGACGCCGGTTTGACTGACTCCCTGCCCCCACCTTTGCGGGCCTACGTATCAGCTGGTGTTGTTCTGTGGGTGCTATCATGTGAATGGAATTCTGGCCCTTTTCTCTCCCGCGCCTTCAAATAGATCGTGGAGTTCATTGTCACTCTTCCCCTGCCCCCCAACCCCACCCCCACCCCCCCCCCCCAAAAAAAATCAAAGAGTTAATTGTCCCTCTCATTCTTCCGCGCGTCGCTTCGGCTTCGTCCCCGCGCTATTCCTTCATCGCCATGGCCCCGTCCGGCAAGCGGGGAATCCGCATAACCAGATGCCGCATCTTCGGCCGCCGCCACGACGCTTCGGGTGGCCGATCGGGCTCCGGCGTTGCCAGGAGCGCATCTGCGGTTAGTGTTCATCCCATAGCAATACAGTGCTTCTGTTTCGGTTAAAATTTCAGCGAATCAGTTCTATGTTTTTTATGTTGCTGCTAGTCCCAAATAACTGTGAACGTTCATTTCAGTAGATCTCGAAACAGGGAGGAGATCGGAGTTGCAGGGAAGGATATCATTGGAGCAGTTTCCTTGTTGATTTTATGATTTTATATTTACTTTTTTTTGTGGGAAGATTTTATATTTACTTTTAATTAGATAAAATCAATGGTTGTGATTGGTTTGTTGTCTTGCACCTTATGGTGCAATAGTAGGGAGATGGGACTACAGTAGCACTGCCCTCCTTTGTTTTATAGTAACTGTTCGTTTCTTAGGAAAATAATGCATTCGTTCGGATAGGTTTTGGATAGATCATTGCTTATTTTCATTAGGTTTTACTCGACAACGGTTGTGGATTACATTTTCATTTCTTCACTGTTCAAAGCAGTCCGCAGGCGTCGCTCGTCGCAACATCCCCTCTCCTGTCCGGGCTCCCTCGTCGTCTGCCGGTTGGGGGCGCATCCCCTCCTCGCCTGTCCGGGCGCCCTCGGCTTCGGCCGGCTCGTGGGGCTGCCCGACTACTCCACCCTGTTGGTATTTCTTACGGTCACAGATAAATCCGCAAGCGCACGGAGAATACCGTTGTAGCACTTCACCCGTGAGTATTCAAGGGTATCGTATTTTCCACAGGGAAGGCGGTGGTTCACGAGATAGCAAAGTTCATAATCACATAACTAATAATATACCAAGGTCTAAACAGGGGTAAGGATAATAATAAGGGGTAGTAGTGACAACACAACCAGAGCAATCCAATCTAACACTAGAACTAAGCCTAGGCTAAGCGGGGTTAAGAAGAGAGCCGAGATGGGTCCTTATGTACTTCTTATATTCCTGCTCATGCAACACATACAAGTCTAAGCTCTATGTCAACCTGGAGCAAGGGGGGTAACCAGCAGGGCTGTCACCACCTACCGGCATTCCTTCTACCAGGCAATCAAGGCTATCTACCGTAGAACAAAGAGGATTAAGCACAGCAGGGCTGTCACCACCTACCGGCAACCCTCTACCAGGACACGTGACACTAGGGCTATTAAGTCCCTATGCCAGTCCTAGGGTCACGTGACAGCAAGGCAATTAAGTCCTCGCTGCCAGACCTTCTCTTGTTCAAGCAGACAACCAAACACCCAAAGCTGTTTATCAACCTAAGCACCATGCTCACATTGCTAAACAGTACTCTCGATTCCCACGGGACTTTGACCCTTCGGATCATCAAGCCGGGAATAAGAGTACACCTAATCCTGACCCGACGGATCAACAGATCAAGTGCTAGAACATGCATGACTCTGACCCTACGGATCATCAAGTCAATGGGTGAGACATGCGTAACTCTAACCCTGCGGATTAACAAGCTACGATCTATATCGCACATAACTCTAACCCTACGGATTAACAAGTCATGGGCCCGAGCATGTCTCACCACTTCATGCATGAATCGAGTGTAAGGACATAAACGAATGAATAAAGACATGTCAAGCATGAAGCAACCAATCATGACTAGATAACAACCACATAGAAAGCACATGGCTATCATACTAGTATAATCATAAGGCGTGAGGAATAAAGAAGATAATTCTATTGGGGTGGACCTTGATACTTACTTAATATGAGATGAACGACGAACGAACGATGAACGAACGACGAACGAACGTCGAACAATATATTATTAGCAAGTATCCTCAAGATACAAGATTGGGCTAAGTCCTAACAAAGGGAGGACAGCCCTCTCCTCTACCAAACTCTCCCCTCTAATCCTCTACAGCCTAGAGACTAGTCTAATGCTAGAGATTGGATTCCTCTTGGTGTCAATGTGTGTTGTCTTGTGTTGTGTCTTGAGAGGAGGGGGGTACCCCTTATTATATAGCCTCCAAGGTCGGTGGAATTGAGTCGGTTCCGCAAGGTGGTATCATTGATTGCAGGGGGAACCGACATTGCAACGTCGGTTGCGAACCGCCATAGAAGAGTGGGCCTCAATGGGCTTTAGGGGGGGTCGGCCGACCCAGCTAGGGGGGGTCGACCGACCTATG
Source organism: Eragrostis curvula (assembly GCA_007726485.1). NCBI lineage: Eukaryota > Viridiplantae > Streptophyta > Magnoliopsida > Poales > Poaceae > Eragrostis > Eragrostis curvula. The sequence continues at coordinate 46,945,472 of CM017440.1, forward strand.
GCTGGCCCCACCTGGGCTGGGCCTTGGCAGGTGGCCTCCCCTCTGTTCCTTGACCTTGGTCCCGAGTGCTATGGGTAGACTTGAGTATTTCTCTCGGTTATTGGGCCCTTGGAAGATATCTTTATTCCGGGAAAAACTGTGTTTCCAGGATTTGGAGTTTTGGGCCTCTTTTCCCTCGGGTTTGTATAGGATTCATCTTGATTGCACCTACACCCATAAATTCACCAACACTCGTGGAAATCGTTAGTAATAAACTCCTACCACTATGTTTGGTGTTTACTTCGATTCCATTTGTGCAGGTATTTGACGGTCAAAATCGTGCCGTAACGACCGTCAACACACCCCGCGTGCCTTCCCCGTCCCCGTCGGTTCCCGTACTGGCTCCATCGCGGTCGCCGGAACAGACGCCGCCGGTACTACCACTCTCGCCGTCGCCGCGCGCGCTCCCCTCGCGCTCCATGGACATGGCGAGGACGAACCACGACGACACGGCGACAATGGCTACGACGAACCACGATGTAGCGGCGAACATGGCGACGATAAACCACGTCGACGTGGCGACGACGAAGCACGACGTCCTCTTCAACAACAAAACCATCGACACAACGGTGACGAAGTCCGTGGCCGTTGTAGAGAGGTTCATCAAAGAGATGCGCGGCGATCATCGCGAGCACCTTCTCGTCGGTCTGGACACTGAATGGCACAAGATCAGGGATCCTTATTCTCCTTCTGGGTATCGCTACGTGACGGCCGTAGTCCAGATTTGCATCGGTAACCGTTGCCTAGTATTCCAGATACATCACGCCGACCGCACCCCCTGGGTCCTAAAGGAATTCCTTGGGTGCCGACACTGCAAATTCGTCGGGGCCGATGTGCAGCAAGACGTCAGAAGGTTAGAGAAAGACTACTGCTTCGTGGTCTCCAACCCGTTTGATATACAGCAGATGGGGATCAGATTGGGCTACGGGAGTGAGGAAAACAAGCCTTCGCTCAAGGATTTAGTGCAAGGGCTGTTGAGAGCAGATATGGATAAGGATAAAGACCTTCACAAAACCTGGGCGCGGGAGGAGTTGACATTGAAGCATATCTCTTACACCACCATCGACGCTTTCGCCTCATTGGAAGTTGCCAAGGCAATGGGAGTCAAGGTAGATGCAGTTTAGGTTTCCTTTAAATCCTTTTTTACTATTTGAATCCCAGCAATGTTGGCACATATGTATCGTTCTATGTAATGTACTTTTATTTATCTAAGTAAGTTCTTGCTTATATGCTTCTGTCTGATTAAGATCGAGCAAAGTAAGACAATTGCGCTGCCAGCATGCATCATACAACTGTATACCTTTTTTTTTTGCCAGTATACAATTCATTTAGATCAGCTCTACGCACAACAGGGCGCGCAACCTCTGTAAGCCATGTCCACGAAGCCTGAATAGCCAAATGTAAATGATGGCATATAGACAGCACCAGTCGCTGTGCATTGCGCACCGTCGGATATACGTGCGTAAACTTTGGTTTACGAAAGACAAGCGCAGCATGCGTAAACAGGCGATAGAGCCAGGGCCCGCCACACTAAAACTGTTGTCGGGAGTCAACCACCGAAACGAAAGCGTAAACAGTGGTCCCGTGCCCGTGTGTCGGCCCAAGGAGCCAGTGGGCTGAGGACGGACGCCGCGGCCCAGCCAGGCCGCGGAGGTCGAATGAAAAAGAGGGACCCCATCCCCCCTCCGCGCCGCCAAGGCCCTTTGTGAGCCGGTGGCGCTGCGCCACGTGGCTACCCGCGGCGCACCTGAGGAGAGGACGCGCCCCAGCGAGTGTTCCAGATTTTCTCTCCTCCACATTCAACAACGGCTCATCCCGCCACAGTAATCTCTCCATCTCGCCCTATCTCCGTGACAGCGCGAACCCATGCATGCATTTCGTAAGTATTTGTTTGACCCGGCTGGAGTACAGACGGTGCCTGTACTCTCCCACGTCCACGTGTGACATTCACACTCGAAGAACCCGTTGGATGTCTTGGCAGTGGCCTTGAAGCGGTGCTGTGACCAGCTGAACCGCGGATTCTTTGACATGTTTGAGACTAGAAAATGACCGTCACCCAGCTCATCATTAGGATCAACATGTTTGAACGCCCCGCACTTCTTCATTGTTGCACGGACACGTTTGAACACTGCGCGAGTGTAGAGTCTTGCACCGTGCTTGCTCCCGCACGGCCGCCGTCGCCGCAGGTCTCTCTGGAGCCCAGCTCGCGGTGCCACTAGCCGCCGTGCGCCGGCCCGCTCCCCTCACATTTGTGTGCGACCCTTGGCTTAATTACGGCCATTAAACGACGTAAGGCAGGACCACAAAGCCTTCCAAGGCCAGGACGCTCGTATCACGAGATAACTAGCTAGTGCTATCCACAGCTAGAGAGATCGAGATCGAGCAACGTAAGTCAATCGCGCTGCCAGCATGCATCATACATCTGCAGCCTGCAGGTTGTGAAGAGTAGCAAGGAGGAAGAGCTCGAGGCTCGTGGTGAACAAGGCATCTGGTAATGGCATCGCTATAGCTGACGCAGTGGTGCATGGATGGGATCGAACGGCCACTCTGGTAGTAAACCATTGGACTCGCCAAACTAAAGAGGCTTGTCATCTCAGCTGGTTCCGTAATCCATCGTTCCCTTGCCCATGTAATAAACCGTCATTCAGATGAGATCAGGTCTATGCACAACAGGGCGCGCAACCTCTGTAAGCCATTTCCACGAAGCCTAATAAGCCAAATGTAAACGATGGCACAGAGACAGCACCAGTCGCTGTGCATTGCGCACCGTCGGATATACGTGCGTAAACTTTGGTTCACGACAGACAAGCGCAGCGTGCGTAAACAGGCGATAGAGCCAGGGCCCGCCAAACTAAAACTGTTGTCGGGAGTCAACCACCGAAACGGAAGCGTAAACCGTAATCCCGTAGTGCCCGTGTGTGTCGGTCGGTGCACTGGGGAAAGGCCTCGGCCCAAGGAGCCAGTGGGCCGAGGACGGACGCCGCGGCCCAGCCAGGCCGCGGAGGTCCAATGAAAAAGAGGGAGCCCACCCCCCGCCGCGCCGCCAAGGCCCGTGTGAGCGGGTGGCGCTGCGCCACGTGGCTACCCGCAGCGCACCTGAATGTTCTCTCCTCCACATTCAACAACGGCTCGTCCCGCCACAGTAATCTCTCCATCTCGCCCTATCTCCGTGACAGCGAACCCATGCATGCATTTCGTAAGTATTTGCTTGACCCGGCTGGAGTACAGACGGTGCCTGTGTGCTCCCACGTCCACGTGTGACATTCACACTCGAAGAACCCGTTGGATGTCTTGGCAGTGGCCTTGAAGCGGTGCTGTGACCAGCTGAACCGCGGATTCTTTGACATGTTTGAGACTAGAAAATGACCGTCACCCAGCTCATCATTAGGATCAACACATTTGAACGCCCCGCACTTCTTCATTGTTGCACGGACACGTTTGAACACCGCGCGAGTGTAGAGTCTTGCACCGTGCTTGCTCCCGCACGGCCGCCGTCGCCGCAGGTCTCTCTGGAGCCCAGCTCGCGGTGCCGCTAGCCGCCGTGCGCCGGCCCGCTCCCCTCGCATTTGTGTGCGACCCTTGGCTTAATTACGGCCATTAAACGACGTAAGGCACGACCACAAAGCCTTCCAAGGCCAGGACGCTCGTATCACGAGCTAACTAGCTAGTGCTATCCACAGCTAGAGAGATCAAGATCGAGCAACGTAAGTCAATTGCACTACCAGCATGCATCATACATCTGCAGCCTGCAGGTTGTGAAGAGTAGCAAGGAGGAAGAGCTCGAGGCTCGCGGTGAACAAGGCATCTAGTAATGGCATCGCTGCAGCTGACGCAGTCGTGGCCACTCTGGTAGTAAACCATTGGACTCGCCAAACTAAAGAGGCTACGCACAACAGGGCGCGCAACCTCTGTAAGCCATGTCCACGAAGCCTAATAAGCCAAATGTAAACGATGGCACAGAGACAGCACCAGTCGCTGTGCATTGCGCACCGTCGGATATACGTGCGTAAACTTTGGTTTACGACAGACAAGCGCAGCGTGCGTAAACAGGTGATAGAGACAGGGCCCGCCAAACTAAAACTGTTGTCGGGAGTCAACCACCAAAACGAAAGCGTAAACCGTGGTCCCGTGCCCGTGTATTGGCCCAAGGAGCCAGTGGGCCAAGGACGGACGCCGCGGCCCAGCCAGGCCGCGGAGGTCGAACGAAAAAGAGGGACCCCATCCCCCCTCCGCGCCGCCAAGGCCCTTTGTGAGCCGGTGGCGCTGCGCCACGTGGCTACCCGCGGCGCACCTGAGGAGAGGACGCGCCCCAGCGAGTATTCCAGATCTTCTCTCCTCCACATTCAACAACGGCTCGTCCCGCCACAGTAATCTCTCCATCTCGCCCTATCTCCGTGACAGCGCGAACCCATGCATGCATTTCGTAAGTATTTGTTTGACCCGGCTGGAGTACAGACGGTGCCTGTGCTCTCCCACGTCCACATGTGACATTCACACTCGAAGAACCCGTTGGATGTCTTGGCAGTGGCCTTGAAGCGGTGCTGTGACCAGCTGAACCGCGGATTCTTTGACATGTTTGAGACTAGAAAATGACCGTCACCCAGCTCATCATTAGGATCAACACGTTTGAACGCCCCGCACTTCTTCATTGTTGCACGGACACGTTTGAACACCGCGCGAGTGTAGAGTCTTGCACCGTGCTTGCTCCCGCACGGCCGCCGTCGCCGCAGGTCTCTCTAGAGCCCAGCTCGCGGTGCCGCTAGCCGCCGTGTGCCGGCCCGCTCCCCTCGCATTTGTGTGCGACCCTTGGCTTAATTACGGCCATTAAACGACGTAAGGCACGACCACAAAGCCTTCCAAGGCCAGGACGCTCGTATCACGAGATAACTAGCTACGCTTTGAATCGAATATCAAGCAAATGGGTTACAAAATAATTACTATTTCGTCACGTAGTGAAGAAAAATCACATTGCTGCGATTTGAATAACAACAACAACAACAACAACAATAATAATAATAATAACAACAATAATAATAATAATAATAATAATATGAATCAATCTTCATATGTGGACGGCTGAGGTACTTTTATCCTCCGTAGTTCTGCCTCCACTCCAGGGTAATCATCAAGGACTTTCCTGAAATCTTTCCTCAGCGCCAAATCATTGAAGTTGTTGTGTCTGGTGGCGAAGCTGATGCACTTTTTCTGAAGCGCTACACAATGGCTGCCCATTGCTATCCGCAGTGCTGAAGCAACATTGTGAATCTTTACAGCGTCCCATATCTTTTGGGCGCATACGTGTAACAGGCAATCCATTAAATATTTGTCGACCATTTTCATGAGCCAAGGCAAAGCTTTGTCCATGCTTGTCCACAGTACTTCCGGCAATTTGCCTTGGACGGCATATGCAACCATAGCTTCGAATGCATCCAGGTTCTCCACATCCGAAATGGTCACTTTATATGAAGAAGACGACACACCAATCTCTCTACCAAATAGGATGTTAGTAAAATAATGCGATCGCCTTGCAAGAGCCAACCTTTTCACAGGTTTCAGTTGCCTACTCACATTGGGCGATTCCTTGCTGTGGATGCACAACACCACATCTTCATATTTGCCCGGGATGAATAGACTTTCATCAAGGTGTTCCTCCGGCACTTCGATGACTTCGTCGAAGAGGATCACCATACTGAATAAAATTTCCAGAGTCTGATCTGCATCAAAACAGTCATGGTAGATAACATGACTCCATCCACAGAAATTCTTGTTGATCCCCCAACCCCAGAAGGAGGAAGTGCCAAAGGATCCTTCATGAGGAGAGTCATCCTGCTCCCATCCATTGGAATTATTGACGGGCAGTCCTCCAACTGTGAGGGTTATCTTGACTCGAACATCTTGTGCGTCTTCGTCCAGATCAAGTTGAACTGACATGGCATCCACACCATGATCGCATCCTCACCGTGCTAGGAAAACTTTCCCTTCGGATAGACATACAGTTTCCACTTCCTGTTGCCTGCCCTGAACGGATACTGAAAGCGCTCTCCTACACTTGCGGAGAGCAACTTATCTTCCCTGAGCTTGATTACGAAGGATCGGTCTGCGAGGGGCTTGACTTCTATGGTTGCGGCTACGCGATGCAGTTGCAGGGGAAAATGGTTGTGGGTGGTCGATGCAGTAGCAAGGGGAAATGATTGTGGGTAGTCGATGCAGTTGCAGGGGAAAATGGTTTCGCAGGGAGAAGCGGGGTGAAAACGGGTTGATTTATACACGAGTCATGACTTCTTGGTTCGTCTTCCGGTTCACATTTAGTGGGGCGCGTCGCTAGGAATCGTGCCTGGTGGACTCAACAGTCCCGTCTCCTCGTCTTCCAAAAGAAACGTTCTTTGAAATCTCTATACTACATAAAAATACAGCGTGGTGGAGGAATGCCATCAGTTGTATCGCCATTCAAATCGTCGCGTCTCTTAATCGAGGCGTCTCGACGCGGAAACAAAAGGACAGTGATGCGCGCGCGGTTAAGTTAGTCGTCCAATCAGGTCACTCTTTTGGAGATCGAAGGATGCGTCGTGGTTGGGACACAAGAGGACAGGGTATACGTGCGTAAACTTTGGTTCACGCAAGATGGGCGGGGCTCGCGTAACCAGGCGATAGAGCCAGGGCCCGCCAAACAAAAACTGTTGTCAGGAGTAAACCACCGTAACGGAAGCGTAAACCGTATCCCGTGCCCGTGTGTCGGTCGGTGTACTGGGGAAAGGCCTCGGCCCAAGGAGCCAGTGGGCCGAGGACGGACGCCGCGGCCCAGCCAAGCCGCAGAGGTCCAATGAAACAGAGGGAGCCCACACCCATCCGCGCCGCCAAGGCCCGTGTGAGCGGGTGGCATTGCGCCACGTGGCTACCCGCGGCACACCTGAGGAGAGGGCGCGCCCCAGCGGGTGGCACTGCAAGCATGCAGCATACAAAATCTGGCCCATGGAAACGTCTCAATGGCTGACTTGGCCGTAGTCGGACCCAAATGTAATTTTGAGACATGATATGGGTCCATCTAACATCCGTGTAATTTTGGAACACTCTAAAGGGTTCCTGAGTAAATTGTACTTATTACGGTTATGTAATTTGCAGGAAATATAGGGCTTAACAAGTAATACGGTTAGGGAACTTCAACAAACTAATAACAAACACGGAGGGTCCATTCGCAAACAAACCCTTCTCGCGGATCATCTGTGGCAGGGCACCTGAACCCAATGTTTCGTAGGGTCGGTAAACGATACGATGAAATGAGTAAACGGCTCGCTAGGATCGTCTGTGCCATTGCCGTGCTGGAGTTATACATGAGGCGAGCTAAATCCCTAGCGTTGACACGGCGTAAACAATGTTTACCTTACGTAATTCAACGTTACGCTCGGCCGGTATAATATGCGGCGGATCGTTTGTGCAGACCACATAGCACACCGTGTTAGCACATATCCACTAGACGTAACCGACCGAGCGTAAACAAAGCTATTTCTGTGTAAACCAGCACCGGCGGCGGCCTGCATCTTCTCCGGCAACGATGATGCCGCCGCAACGACGATGAGTCAATGAATGAACCTTATGCGTTGGTACATCAGACCAAATGAACGGACTTCACGACATTTTTAGTCGATCGGCAGGGTTCAATCATGTGCGGCTCGCCGGAATCGAGACATGTTGACGTCGCCGGCATGGTCCAATTTCGGGACCGGGAGACCACGTCGACGTTACGGTGCACGTTCTGAACGCGGCGGGTGCTATGTGGGTGCTGGTTGCAAAACGACGACGCTTGCGGCTCGCCGGAGTTGAGCCGACATGTGGATGTCGCCGGAGTCGAGCCGACATGTTTGCCGGCATGGTCCAATTCCGGCACCGGGAGATCACGTCGACGCTACGGTGACGCGGCGGGTGCTATGTGGGTGCTGGTTGCAAAATGACGACGCTGCCCTTTAGGAGGTGTTTATGTCGCACTCGTAAAAGGTCTACGCGGTTGGAGTAGAGGTCGCGAATAACACCGCCGAATGGGGACACGTGGCGTCTTCTCATTGGGTGACCGCACTGGAGAATTCACGAATATTTTATTATGCATACGAAACACCACCACAGTCCCAGTACACAAACTAAGGATCCTAATCCTCCCACATGGAAAGTATCTGCATAGCGATCTGTGAGCACCGGAAGTTCTGTTATATGCTTGTTTATAGTTGCCTTTTAAACTTGGCATGTGTTGAGATGAATTGCTGGGGACCCGAGGGGAACCAACGCTTCCATACTATCTTGACAACAAACGGAAACGGTTAGGGTTTAGAAGTAAACAACATGTGCTTAGTTAGTAAAATACTCTTTTAACCTTATCCTCTACACAGAAATAACAAAAATATTCAAGCTTCAATAGAAAATTATTCTACCTTCAACAAAATAATGTTCCAAACGTGCATCTAAATTGTTCCACATGATATTATAAAAAATATGCAAGTTTTCTAGTCATCTGAGAACTAAATGTTCTAGCTTCACAAAAGAATGTTAAGCGCGCACATTTCATTTATTCTAAAATCGTTCTCTGGTTTTCCTTTTACCCAACAAAAGTCCGATCCCTTTGTCATCAAGCTACACAGTTCCGTCTGAAGCATCCATGCAAACGAAGATATAAACTGATAAAACCCAAATGAACAAACCAATTACGTACATAGATTTATCAAGAGATTGTTACCGCTCTTCCGTGCTCGACGTGGTCCAGGCGGTGCCGTGGCAGATATCAAACTGCATGCACCAAACGACCAATTGCTCGATTATCGGCTTGTGACATGCAGATGCACCGCTCTAAAATTTATACTGCTTGCCAAGTTATTACTACTTCACTACTGGCAAGGTAAACAGATGGTCAGAAAGGCTGTATACGCAACTGGGTTGGACGACCAGTGCAGGTGCCGGCAAATGTCATTGCTCGGCCCTACAACATATAGCAGCCCTCATCTCCACTAATTTCAGTGCTGAAGGTAGAACAAAAGTAGTGGGATGCACTACATCAAATTATTTGCCCAGGAAAAGTACCACATTTTGCTGTCCTCTGGTGCACACTTTTAAGTATTTTTTATATTTCGTGGATGCATTTGCACCCACCACAATATGTAGCCTTACCACTGACTAATATCCAATGGCTAGATTGTTCTTTTCAGAGAATGAAATTATGCTCTCTCCACAGAACAGCCATTTAAAATGGGAGTAAATTCTTCAAAAAAGAAAACAAATCAATCATGCACTTAGGGGCCACTTATCACAATATCTTGGGTGCTTTATTTATTTATTATGCCGGCACTATGTTGAGTGGTTGTGGTGGGTTCATTTCGCTCGTGGAGGGAAGCCGACGTTCCTATCCTTGCAACTGGTCAAATACGGCTTCAGTAGTGGCCCAATAACCACAAAAAAAAATCAAAACATTGAACGTGACAGTCCCGTTATAAAAAAGTTGTTGTTACAGACATGACACTGAAGCGCTCTGTAATTACGAGATGTGGTACTGAAATAGTTGCTTGCACTAATTTTGTCTCTCTTATGTTGGACATACATTAGTTTACACAAGCGTCCGTCGCTGACACCAACCAAAGTTACATTCTTTTTGTGTGTGTGTGATTACACAGTAAAACTCAGACACTCACAACGCAGGCACCTCACCTCTATAAACGCACATACGCAAACCCTACCCCTATGGGCATCTTCAAAGATTGAGCCGGCAAATCCTCCATATTGACGAAGTCACCACTGGCGCCTCGTTGTAGATGTCCACGTCGCCTACCACTGAAAGCACAATACCGTTAAATCCTAAAAAATTCGCTCACAACATTATTAACAATTCTTACATAGTTGTGCATGTCGGGCCGATTATAATTCACAAAGAAAGCTATTGTATTTCTTGCTTTATTTTATTTCCTCTTATTATCCGTGAAGTACACTGAAATACAATCTGAGGATAAGATGAAAATTTGAGTTATAATCCTACTTTTTCTAGGATGCTTTGGAAGAAATCTTGGTTGATCCAATATAAGATGGACAACACCAAAGATTTGTTATTGAAAATTCTCAAGTTGTGCAAAACAAGTACATTTCTTTGTGGGCTTTCAGTCAGCCACAATAAAGTAAAGTGTTTCATGCTGAAATACAGATCAAGAAACAAGCGTAGCAGCTTTTCCGTCACACAAGCATAACAAACCAGAAAGTCACTCATCAGCATATTTCGCGTACTAAATGTACAGATCAACACGAGTAATGGCATTTTCTATCAACAAAAACTTTGCTTTTGCCTGACAGATTATATGGTTTGCTTTAAGTTTTATCTGTACTACCACCAATTTGCAGCACTGATTTATTCTTGCAGTGGAGCGTACGTAACATGTTAGTGCTAGTACTCCTTGTTTATGTGCCAACCCCACCTACAGGCTGAATGGATTCATGCATAAACATTTTTTGAATTTTTGTTAGATGAAGTAGACATAAATTGTGGACTATATAGTCCGCATTGCTTCAAAAGTTTGTAGTGGCCAGCATGAAAAACCAATTGTGGGACAGGAACACCATTGCTCTTGGTAGCTTTTGAATTACTAATAGTAAGGCATTGACTTTGTGTGTGTAGCTCTTGAATTACTAACATGGATTGTAGTTCAGTTTTGAACAAATTCCGTTGGAACATCAATAATTGCAACATGGATTTTAGTTCAGTTTTGAACAAATTCCCTCGTTGGAACATCAGTAATTACAACATGAATTTTAGTTCAGTTAACTAAAAAGAAAAAGTGAACCAATTAATTGATTGTTTCTAGTTATCTTCAGCGCAAGCGGAGCAGACATAACAAGCTTCGGTAGCCTTAATCTCCAACAGCACCCATTCCTTCCTCAAGCTCATTGGGAGCCCCAAAAGAGATTCAAACCGGCGGCCAGTACTGTCATGACAAAGAATACGATACGCTTTTAGCATATCTTCACGGGGTAAACGGGGGATCTCTTCGAGTGCCGCAAACATCATCGCAGGAGATGCTGCCTTCAGTGGTTGCGTTGCCATGACGGACGAGACGCTGCTTGAAGATTGCACTATGTTACATGTATCTTCAGTTTGCAACTCAGTTTCCAAGCAGTTTCTACCGCTTGGAGAAGCATTGAAGTAGTGGGAGACACTACTAGGAAGCATAGGTTGTCCAATAAATCTGAAAACTCCATCAGGTCTGGGGCAGACTGAGAGCACAGTTTTACTCCGCGTGTCGAGCATGACCAGCCACGTCATATGGTCTCCGTGTGTGTCAATGTACCTCTCGCTCACCACGAAGCTGATGACATGGGGGTCGTCCAAGCTCACCACCGGGTGGGTGGGCCGGACGCGCGCGACGCCCCGGTAGGCGTCGAGGGCCCAGAGCTCGGCCGCGTCGACGACGGCGTCCATCGCCCACGCCGTGTTGTCGCCGTTGCCGTCAGTAATGTCGAGCGTCCACGTGGCGATTGTGAAGGCGCGGTACGAGTGCCGACATTTGGTGGCGCCGGCGCCGCCGCAGCAGCAGCGCGGGAAGACGTTGACGAACTTCACCTTTCTGCCGCCATTCGGTGGTGACGTCGCCCCGGCGCCGGCGGGGAGCGGCACGTACCGCAGCTTGGGCGGGCTCCTCTCGTCGAACACGTCGCACAGCATGAGGCCGCCGTGCAGGTTGAAGAAGCAGAGCATGCCGCCGTCGCCGACGGGGACGACGCCGTGCGCTCCGCCCCACCTGGTCAGCTCATCGCCGCTGAACGCCGGTCGCACGGCGCGCCACTCGCCGGCACGAAACAGGACGAGCTCCGCCGTCGCCGGCGTCTCCCTGCTCCCTACAACCGCCTCGCAAAACGTTTTCTCAGCGCACTCGGAGCTCCCCACCTTCTACGAACGGCCAGGAATTCGTTGAGATTCGCACGGGATGGCAACGATGGCACTCTTTGCAGAGTCAGCAGACGATCGAAAGCAATAAACTAATCTATCGTGCCACACTAAACGCAGGATGCCCATGCTTTGAAACAGAAATGTTGTAGTTGATGTGGACCGGTCGGGAGTGTTCTGATCGACGTGCTGCAGCCTACAGGGGAGCAGTGAGAGTGGGACCCACGTGGGCCTCCTGGAGTTGAATGGATGGTAAAATACTCTACTTCTGTGTATAGCGTGTGTTCGATTTTTATTAAAATTCATGTGTGCTCGTCACCATATGATTGGCATTGTATTTCGTACAGAAATATATGTTTTTGCGCATGTCAATAATTCCCAATTCACATGCCATTGAGTAGGTTTTGATACAAATGAATTTAAACAAACGGTATAATTTGTTTAAGAATAATTTTGTGGGGCAATTTTGATATGCACACATCTTTTGTTACAAGTCCACAAAAGTTATTTTTAATTTTTTTTTTTTGCATTGATCAATTTTGTTTCCGTATTAAAGCGACTACGCATGTCAAAAATTATGGAAAAGTTTGAAAAACCATCATACTTCTTACTTGGACTTGCAGTTTGAGATTCCACTTCATAACATGTCCTAATTTATTATGAAGCCACGTCCATTACTCTGAGTGGACTAAAGATCAAGTTCAGAAGACTGAGAACCAGACATATTGTGTTAATTCTAGCACGTCTAGAATTGAACAACAACGACAGACAATATTTGTGTGGGGGATATTATCGAAACCATTACGTAATGGAGTATATATAAAACATTGTACCGGTGACCATCATTTTTTTCTCTTGTTGTTTTCTTATATGGCCAGACCACGTTTGAGGTTTGGACAAATCAAGTTGTGTACCATGATTTTTTGTTTTATGAAAAAAAGCGTGATGTGAGCATGGTCATTAAAATCAGAATGGAGGCATAAAAATCTTAAAGACTATCAACTTTTATTCAGTTGAGAAATGACAGCTTGCCAAAGTAATCCATTCCAATGAATTGTTTATTCCCAACATCCATCAGCATGGTCAACATGTGCTGCTTCTCTTCGTGGTCTGCAGTAGCACAAGGAACAAAGTCTGAGCAGGCACTGTTCCCGTGCATGTGATGCTGGAATTGTTAATCGATTATAGACACAGCTTAACACCCGCCACCATGGACAAGGCGCTCGCATCTCGAAGCAGCCCACAGCTTGCAAGCCGTTGGATAAAGGTGGGGAGCTATGGCTGTGCTGAGAAAATCTGCGTTGCAACCGCCTTGAGCTCCGCCACCACGAGCTCGTCGTCGTCGCCCTCGCCGCGGCAGCGCACGAGGCCGGTGCACCTGCCGTCCAGCTTTCGCCGCCTGGGTCTCCCCTGGTTGTCCAACTCCTCATCGGTGAGATAGCACGGCGGGAGCAGGGACAAGGACGGCGGCCGTGGCGGGTCGGCGGCGGCGTCGCCGGCGTCGTAGACGAAGTAGTCGTCCGTTTGGCTTCGGTAACCATGGATATCGATGAGACTGACCTCCACGAGCACGGATCCGCCGTGCGCCGCAATGACGGTGGCGATGACGGTCTCAGTGACGCCGCCGTCGGGGAAGTACACGTGTACATGTGATTCCGCGGGGGCGGCGCGAGGTCGAGGGAGATGGCGATGCGGTGGCCAGCGGAGGTGCGGGCGGCCGCCAACGTGTTGTTGTCGCCGGCGGTGGAGTAGGAGACCTCGATTTCGTCGCCGCCGCAGGAGGGCGAGAACATCACCCACCCAGGGTATGCGGTCGCCGGCGATCCAGAGTGTGGTTGCGTTGCTTTGGCATCCGAAGCCGTGGCGGCCGCAGCGAGTTTGTCCTTTCGTGTCTTCCGAGACGATCGATTAGTCATGCTTGCAGCAGATGCAGAGCGGTCCGTCGATAGCAGCAAGCACAGGAACCAGAGTTTCCATCTTCTATATCAGTGGTATAAACAGAAACAATGTATCCGTTTCGGTATACGAGTTCGAGTAGGTTTTATGTATGGTACTATGGTGGCAGAACATCGCTACATCTCCTGTACTGGTTTCCATCAGGCTGGCATCAAAAGCCTCATGTGATCCTTTCATTGGTCTTCCATCCATTTGCCCATGAAGATATACAGTTCATCTATTGAATAATGCCCTCCAAGGATTCTACACAAACCAAAAGTGTCTCTCTCAAACAAATATCAAGGTGAAGACATAACCATGCAAGTGATATCTTACAATCAGATGACCCCTTTTGGATATAAAGAATGGGGAAGCCATCACAGAAGAATAGAGGTCCAGGCACGAAAATTTTTACTTATTATAATTATATTTTATTTTGTCAACAAATTCCTACGTGGATTTGTCCTATCTTCAAATTAAATAATATACCTTCAAGCACCACCCACAGCTAATTTTAAAGTGCTTGAAATCAGGGTGACAAAATGACGGTGCGCGGAGATGACGGTCTCGCTGATGCGTGCGTACGATTCTGCCGTGGGCGGCGCAAGGTCGATGGAGATGCCGATGCGACAGCCGGTGGAGGTGTGGGCAGCCGCCAACGTATTGGCGTCACCGACAGTGGAGTAGGAGACCTCGATCTCGCCGCTGCAGGACGGCGAGAACATCATTAACCCAGGGTAGGCAATCCAGAGTGTGGTTGCGTCGCTTTGCCATCCCTGAGTTTGGGCCTGTTTGGCACAGCTTCTAGACTGGATTTTGTATTCTGCTTCCGGCACTGTAGCTACAGCAAAAACACTGTAGCAGAATCCATTTTTTGCCAGAACCCAAAAGCAGCAAAATCGTAGATTCTCACGGATTCTGTCACTGTAGCTACAGTAGGTACAGTGTTGCTACAGTGCAGAATCAGAATCCCTCCCAAAGAGGGCCTTTGTCCTTTCGTCTCTTTTCATGACCTTTTTCTTTGTCGTAGTTGTTCTTTAATTCAATCTAGCACTTTCTCTTTGCTTGATCCCTTTTACCTTTACTTTAGCTCAAATGAAAGACTCTATGTTCCTTGCTTGTGGCATCATTGCCATGGAAAATGACATGTCGAGCTGTGTATATCGGAATACATTCTTTGCTTGTTCATGCATCCAGCTTTAAAAAAGAAAAAAGGCATCTCAATAACTGTTGCCTGTGTCTATATAGTGCCTACAAAAGCGTGGCAGTTCTGTTTGTTGCATCATTCAGCTCGCAGGCCTGCTCTAATTGGTTCAGTCTCTCAAGGCTATCTCTTCACATTGGCAGCCTCCTCAGCCCAAGGAAACAATGCCAGTTCATCAGAAACCAGGTACCATTTCAATGAAGAATTTTTTTAAGTTATTACATCGTGAAGCCTGAACTACATTGTAGTAAATAGGTTTTTCCGTAGAAGTTTTCTATGCAGCGCTTTTGTACTGTGGACGTAGTTATATGGTTATGTATTAGAATACGGGAAAAGCTTTATGGCTTCACCGGAGTCGTCTGACCCCCATGACTTCTGCCAACTCCACTACGATTCCTTTTTAGGACTAGCAAATCCATCATCTGAATCGATAGCACAGCCAAAACTCTTGAGTTTCGCCGGTGAATAGACTAGAAGCTGAGTGACAAACAAGTATGCAACTGCAACAGCATCGTTGACAAGATAATTTCGGTGATCTAATATGTTAAATACCGGCAACAAATATATATACGTGGGTGGGTCTATACGATGACAAGAGTTGGTGGGTCTAATTTGTTGGCACTCATGTGAAATACTTGGCAACTATTGGAAGTGCATCAGATATAGAGCAGAAAGCAAAGAGCACTATTGATCCAACCCTTCCGGCCAGAAGTGAGCCGCAACCCCCCCACTCCCCCCCCCCCCCCCCCCTTCCCGCATACTGCTGATCTCTCCTCTTGTTGAGATTCACGAAGTCACCATAGTCGCCTCATTGTCGACGGGGCCGTTGCCTACCATTGTAAAAGTAATTAGCTGTAAAAATGCGACAATTATGTGAAGCTATAGACTTGAATCCGGTTAGATTGGGCTCCACCGCAAGTAACACCTAACCATCTAAGCTATGCTCAATTTGGTCCTATCACCTGATACAATTTCTTGACTAATTATCTTTTAATTTTCTTGCAGATTAGGATCATTATGTGTGCAGGCTCTTGATTTAATAGATATGCAGCAACTATAGATTTATCTTTCGATGTGGCTTAATATCTGATTTTGTCACAAGGTATGAATAAGTCAGCAACACATAAAGTACTTTGGCTTACCAACATGATAAGTCTCTTTTCAAAAAATTTGAATTCATATTTAAGGAATCTAAATTAAGAAAATAATTTTAAATAAGTAATATATACAAGCTTACCTAGTATATTCAAATAGTACAATCTAGCTATTAGGAACCCTTTTCTGCCTATTGACGCTTTCCTGGAGGAGTATCAGAAATTCTGTAACTATATATTGGCATTCTCGATGCAGAAATAGGAACATGAAAAGGTACCCACACAGGCAAATCTGACATTACAGTAACTCCATAGATAGCTTAATCGTCTTGGGGAAGGTAACCAACAATCACTACTAGAAAAACGCCCCTGTAGATACGCTTTATTTAGACATTAGATACATTTATTTCATGTCTATTAGAATATAGAGATATTTTCATAAAGCGTGTCAGGGGCGTATCCGCACGGGCCGTGTCATGTGCCTGTAGTGATGTATTTTAAAAGCGCGTCTAGCAGATATAATGCGATTTATAGTGACGCTATATACGTATCTACAAACCTATACATGATTTTATAGTTACGGTCAAATCACGTGTCTATGAATTTAGCAGCGCTTTAAAGTGTTGCTATTTAGAACATTGCAAAAAAATATATATATATTTTGTTCCCTCATGCTCTTAGCAAGTATTATTCATGCAATTCGCGGGAGTTGAACCCGTGACCTTTTCATTTCATACAAACTCCCTTAACCAACTCATCTCACGTGTGTTGGGGGATCGAAGTTCTCCGTTAGACGTATCGAAGCCCTCCAACAGAATGTTGTTGTGTTCTAGTACTGGCGAAGCCCTCGAAGGTCGATGAAGCCTTCGAATCACCTCGCGAAGCCCTCCTTGTTCGTCGTCTCCATCTTCTGGTTGGAGCGAAGCCCTCCTTCCTGGTCCGCGGTGTCGGACGAAGGTGTCCTCGCTCGATTTCCCTGCAGTTAGTTGCGCAAAGCCCTCCTTTGCCCGCGATGCTGGGCGAAGGAGTTAAGCGTATCGAGAGGTCTGAGTGCGATACAAATGATTCTGTCCTTGGCTCGAGGCCCGAAAACCAGATGTCATTACAGGATCATCTCCCTCCATATTTATAAGGGGGAGAGTGATCATATTTACATGTATGCCATTGGCTGCCTTAGCACGGCTCTTAGCCTGACAGTTCGACTCGAGTGTTGTTCCTGCGCTGCCTGCTTCTCCGTTCCGCCTTCGCCAGTGGCTGTCGGTCTTCGCGTGAGTCAGGGGGGCTTCGGTGTAGTCTCCGACAGCCATCTTATTCTGCCTTCGCTATAGGCCTTTTACTTTCGCGTGGGGCATCTGAGGCTTCGGATGCCGCCATGAGTCCTTCGCGCACTTGTGTCTTGCTCCTGGTGGTGGTTCGTCCCTTGAGCCGGATCGCAGCTATCTTCCCAACATTAGCCCTCAACTGTTGAAAGGAAGTAGGCGAAGCTTTTTCCTTGAGGCAGTTATCTTGTCGGCTGCGATTTTTTCCTTATCTTATTTCTTATTATGTATATATATTAATGTATTTCATTTTCTTGCTTAAGCCCTTGGTCGTGTGGTTTTTCACCCCAACGTCCCCAGCTTTCGACGGGTCTTTAAATATGTGTCGCTCTCACCTTTTCCCATCCGTGACTTTTTTACTGCCGTGGCTGCTTTGTTGGCATCTCTTCTTTCGAAGGTACTTCTTTTCTTCCTCCGATGGCTAGGCAGAAGTCTGTAGCATTTCCTAGGGGTTTCCATTCTCTTCGAGCTGGTTATTATTTCACGAGGTCAATCTCCGCCTCCCGTTATAAGGGTATTTTTTCGAAGTGCTATTCGGAGTCTGGTCTTCTCGATATTGATTCGGTTCGTCTTCCTCTGTATGGCCCGAAGCAAGTTCCAGAAGTTTGCCTAAGACCTCGAAGCGATGAGTTTGTTGTCTTTTCGTCTTATCTGGATGCCGGTCTTTCTTTTCCTCCTTCGATTTTCGTCCTTCGTGTTCTTTCTCTATACCATCTCCAGCTTCATCAACTTACTCCTGTTGCTGTTGCAACGATATCTGCCTTCGCGTGGGCTTGCATCGGCGAAGGGTTAAGACCTGAGCCTCATGCTTTTTATCACGTGTATCAAGCCCGGCACATTCCTTCTTACGATCACGAGAATCATCTCAGTCCTTGCTTTGGAGTTGTTAAATTTGAGGCTAGGGAAGGGTTTTTGACACCTCTTGCTAGCTTTGATCCTCCTCGATTTGACGAATGGGTGAAAGACTGGTTCTATTACAAGTACCATGCTATAGATTTTTGCACTGGGGAGCCCGCCGGTATATGGATTACCAACAACCTCGATCCACCGAAAAGCCAGTCTATCTCTCAATGTATCGATGCCTTTCGAAGGGTTAGTGAGAGGATGACTCTTCGTGATATTTTAGAGGAATGCTTCGCTGCTGGTGTTCTTCCTCTCGCTCGTCATGGTTGGAGGCCTTCTTCTTTCGGTAGAAATAAGTTTGGCTTACGTATGCCAATTTTTCCTTCGATATCGGGACCCTGTATGATTCTTCTTTGTCCTTCGTTGTCTTCGATTGCTCCCTCTGCTTTTGCTTTGTTTATGTCTCTTTGTATTCATACTTTGTTCTTTTTGCAGGCTTCAATCTCTGGTCGTCTCAGGACTGGGTTTCTTCTTTTCTTGGAAAGTTCTCACAGAGGGAGTGGGTCCAAAGTACTCGAAGGGGCATCGTTGTTCGGATAAATTGGCTTTATCTGAGCTTCGGCTTGTGTCCTCACAAGCGTCCTTTTCCTAAGGACGATTCGTGCGAAGAGGATATTTTTCCGTTTTTCAGTGTCTCAGACTCTTCGACCATTGAAATGGATCCTTCGATGGTAGTTGCTACTCCCGAAGTTGAATCTGTTCCCAGGAATGCTGAGATTCCTTCCCCTCCGCCAGGTTCTCTTCTTACGCTGACTTATTCTCTTATCTTTGAAGAACCGTCTCCTGATGATCCTTTGGGTTCAGTTGCGCCTTCTGTTGTGCCCGATGCTGCCTGTGGAGGTTCCTTATCAAAGCCTTCGGAAGTGGTTCGAAGATCTTCAACTGTTGCTTCGGATGATATCTGTTCAGCTGGAGTCGTAGAAGGGGCTGAGTTGGTTGGTTCTCATCGGCCGCTCCCCGAGGGTTCTGGGGTTGACTGCTCTGGATCGAAGGGTGATTTTGGTCCCCCGAAGAGGTCTTCCTTTCTTGGATTGCTTGGGAAACGGAAGTTTTCTGAGATTTTGGCTCCGAGCCAAGACGTGGTTTCTTCTTTGGGCACCAATTTGCCTTCGACTGACGCTGCCGTGTTACCTTCGCAACCTTCAGATCCAGGTTTTTATTTTCAGAGTGTTATTTTGCTTTTTCCTCTTTTTGATCTTTTTATTATCATCGTTCCAACGATCCTTCGTTTATTTTTCATTTTTAGGGGCTTCGAGCTCTGGTTCTCTTGAATTGGATGTTGAGGCCATGCTGTCGTCGATTAATGACGATATTCAGGCTTGGGGTCCTCTTGAATCTGCTGCTCGTAAGGTTCGATTTCCGAAGGTTGAACTTGGATTATCGAACCTTTCGGGTGACGTCCTCTTCCGTTCGCTGATTGCTCATCAAGTTAAGGTTAGTCTTCGCCATTTCTTCCTGCTTTTTTACTTCGTGTTACGGTTTTCTGATTTTTCTCTCTCTTTTCGCAGTCTATCACTCTTGCTCGAGCCTGTGCTCGTGAGTTCCAAAAATCTTCTGGTGATTCGCTAGTTGCGTCATCTCTCGAGGCCTCTCTTTCTACGAAGGATGACTTCCTGAAGGTTTCTTCTGCTGCTGCTTCCGATTTGCTAACTGAAGTTGAGGTTCTTCGAAGCCGTAAATCTAGCCTTGCTTCTGATTTGTCGATCCTTGAAGAAAAAATTCGAGAGAGGAAGGCTTCGTTGGAGAAGGAGAAGCTATTCAATGATCATCTTTCGTCTCGTCTCTCGAAGGTGACTCAGCTGAAGATCGCTTCTGCTGATAATTCTTTCGCAAGATCTCTTGCCCTTTGTGATCTTGTCAAAGAGCTGTTTCGGGCACTTGGTGCGAAGTATGGCGAAGTACTGGCGGATGTCTCTTTGGAGGTTATGAATGGGTGGCTTCGCTTGAACCTGGCTAGTCTTGCCGAGATATGCAGAAGCTTTTCTTATAATGCTGTGGTGATTATGATTCGAGATCTCCTTCATAGCTTTTTCTGCGAAGGCAGCGATGCTATTGATTTGGTTGGGCATCCTGGTTTTTCAATGAAGCCCTCGGATCCTTCTCATGATTTTGGAGCTGTCGAAGGCAAATGTGTTGGCTTGATCAATGAGTTCTGGTGGAATAGGGTCAAGTGTCTTGAGCCTGATTTTCCCGAAGATTCTTCTTGAACTCCTTCGATTTGCTGCTTGTAGATAGTCTCTTTCGATGACCTTCGCTCTGTATCTATTTAGGATGCTATTTTTTGATGTAATACTTGCTTTATTGAGAACTCTAAAGCTTCATTGCATCAAATATCTTATTCATGTATTTCATGTTCTGCGATGACTCCGAACTCTATATTGAGCCTTCGAATTTTCGTAGCTTTGTGCATGCGCGCCTTGTCAAAATTGTAGTCATTTCTCTGCTTTTGTCCTTCGTCAACTAGTTTTATCGCAATATTCATTGCTTGATGGTGACTCGATGCTTTTAGGTTTTCCTGTAACCTTACCGGCCTTTGTCTATTTTTGACGAAGCATGCCTGAGCATGTCTCATTTTCCTCTGTGTGCCTTCGCTGTTTGCGAAGGTGCATTTTCGCTCGTCGTGTTCACCTTTTTGGCTTATTTAGCCTCTTTGGTGGACGATGCCTTCGCTATTTTTGCGGATATCTTTATGATTTTTTCTGATTGCTTTTTGAGCCCTTCTTTCAATGTTGGCTTCGCTCCTCTAGGCGAAGGCCATTTTTGGTCGGCTTTCTCTTAGCCTTTGGATGGTAATTTTGCTTCTGACGGAAAATTACCGTTTTGGCTCTCATGCCACTGGAATTGCTTCGCAGTTTCATTGCGAAGGCGAAAATATCTTTTCTGCCTTTTTGGCGAATTTCTTTTTTTTGAAATTGAATTTCTTTCATCTTGTCTTGTATCATGACAAGGCTTTGCTTTTTGGGGACTTTGCTTCGATGACTCTGTTTCGAAGGTGATTGTGTTTTCCTGCCTTTAGTAGGCGAATTCGAAACATATGCTTTTAGAGCAGGTATCCATCATCTTTTCTTGTAATGCTACAAGGTTTTATTCTTTTTATATTAGAGAAAGGGAGATATTTTTGTAGGCGTCTAGAATGTTCTTCCTTGGTGTATATATGCACGAGGTGTCTCCGTCTTCTTTTTCAATTTTTACAATCTTCTTGTCTTCATGGAAACCTTGTGGGATCGGCTTCCTCGAGGCATAGTGAAGGATCTGACGCGTCGTGGTTACAAACGCGGAGATGCACTTCCCCAAGATCTTGTGGATCACTTCGATGAGCTTGATCGACTGACTGGGAGAAATGCTATTGTCGAAGTTCCTCCGCAACCGGTTCCTCTTGCTGTTGTTCCTCCTGATGTGATTATTATTAGTGATGACGAAGGCTCCGAAGATCGTCAAGTTAGGCCTTCACAGCTAGTAGGCGTGGCTAGTCGAACTTGCAGTAGATCGAAAAAGTAGATCTTCATTTCCTTGTACTCTTCCTTGCTTCGAATATTTCAGATTAGCCTTCGGCTTTAATTTGTACTTCTGTAGATTCGTACTGAATGAAAGCTTTGCATCTTGCTTTGTGTGTCTTGTTTTACTCCTCTTCTTCCTTCTCTTCCACGACTCTCTTCTTTTTTGTAGCTTGTTGGGTTTCCCTTTGTTTTTGCTTCGACTTCTCTGTTTGCAAATAGCCTTCGAAGTTATCGTCTTTTGACGTTTTGCTTGTCTTCTTTTCATCGTGGGTTCGACCCACGGACGGCGCCAAATGTTGGGGGATCGAAGGTCTCCGTTAGACGTATCGAAGCCCTCCAACAGAATGTTGTTGTGTTCTAGTACTGGCGAAGCCCTCGAAGGTCGATGAAGCCTTCGAATCACCTCGCGAAGCCCTCCTTGTTCGTCGTCTCCGTCTTCTGGTTGAAACGAAGCCCTCCTTCCTGGTCCGCGGTGTCGGACGAAGGTGTCCTCGCTCGAGTTCCCTGCAGTTAGTTGCGCGAAGCCCTCCTTTGCCCGCGATGCTGGGCGAAGGAGTTAAGCGTATCGAGAGGTCTGAGTGCGATGCAAATGATTCTGTCCTTGGCTCGAGGCCCGAAAACCAGATATGATTACAGGATCATCTCCCTCCATATTTATAAGGGGGAGAGTGATCATATTTACATGTATACCATTGGCTGCCTTAGCACGGCTCTTAGCCTGGCGGTTCGACTCGATTGTTGTTCCTGCGCTGCCTGCTTCTCCGTTCCGCCTTCGCCAGTGGCTGTCGGTCTTCGCGTGAGTCAGGGGGGCTTCGGTGTAGTCTCCGACAGCCATCTTACTCTGCCTTCGCTATAGGCCTTTTACTTTCGCGTGGGGCATCTGAGGCTTCGGATGCCGCCGTGAGTCCTTCGCGCACCTGTGTCTTGCTCCTGGTGGTGGTTGGTCCCTTGAGCTGGATCGCAGCTATTTCATTTGGACCTGAGAATATGCTCTGGAGCAGTCTCACGAAATTGTAGCACAGATAAAACACACAGCTGCATGAAAAAAAAAAGGCTAAAGGATCAGAAATCTCAGAAAGAGAATATCCAGCTGCAATTTTCGCAATCAGTCCCGGTACTCAAACTAAGGTTCCTAATCCTCCCACGGAAAGCATCTGCACAGAGGGCTGTCAGCACCAGGAGTTCTGCTATATGCTTGTGTATAGTTGCCTTTTTATGCTTGGCATGTGTTGAGATGATTTGCTGGGAACCCGAGAGGAACCAATGCTAGCATGCTATCGAGACAATAAACTGAAACAGGCGGGACAAGAAGTAAACAACATGTGCTTACTCTCAAATTTTGCTAATCTCTCGGTCACCAAAATAGTGTTCCAAATGTGCATTTAATTTGTTCCATATCATGTGATAAAAAAATATGCAAGTTTCTAGTCACCTAAGAGCTAAATGTCCCAGCTTCTTCCATCGCAAAAAAAAAAAAAAAAAAAAAAAAAAAAAAAAAGAAGAAGAAGAAGAAGAAAGAAAGAAAGAAAGAAAGAAAGAAAGAGAGAGAGAGCTTCACAAGATAATGTTAGCACGCACATTTAATTATTCTAAAATTGTGACCGGAAGATTTACAAAATCTACCGATTGAGAACTAGAAAATCTCAAATATTAAATGTAGTATAGCTCGCTTATGCAGGTCAACATTTTTTTTTTGCTAATACATATAATTTTTCTTGTGGATTTTTGTTTCTACTTGTTGTCTGATTTTCCTTAATTTAACCCTATCATTAGTGCGATCCCTTTGTCATGTAGATAGCTACACAGTTCCGTCTGAAGCATCCGTGCAATTGAAGGAAGAAACTGATGACAAAACCAGCTACGTACATAGATTTATCAAGAGATGCTTACCGTTCTTCCGTGCTCGACGCGGTCCAGGCGGTGCCGTGGTACACATCAAATTGCAAGCACCAAACGACAATATCGGCTTGTCACATGCAGATGCACCGCTCTACAATTTATCAGAAAGACTGTGTATTCAACTGGGTTGGCGACCAGTAAAAAAGTAGTGGGATGCACTACATCAAATTAATTACCCAGAAAAGTACTGTACCACATTTAGCTGTCTAATGGTGCACACTTTTAAATAATTTTGTATTTCGTGGGTGGATTTGCACCCACCACAATATATGTAGCCTTGGCACTGACTAATATCCAATGGCTAGCTAGCAGAGAATGACATGATGCTCTCTCCACAGAACAGCCATTTAATATCGGAGTAAATTCGTCAAAAAAGAAAAGAAATCAATCATGGACTTAGGGGCCACTTATCACAATATCTTGGGTGCTTTATTTATTTATTGTACCGGCAGTCGGCACTATGTTGAGTGGTTGTGGTGGGTTCATTTCGCTCATGGACGATTAAGGGAAGCCCGCTTTCCTATCTTGCAACTGGTCAAAGACGGCTTTTCAGTAGTGGCCCAATAATCAAAACATGGAACGTGACAGTCTGGTTAAAACAAAAGGAGTTGTTAGAGATATCGCAGTGAAGCGCTCTATAATAATGAGATGTCTGCACTAATTTTGTCTCTCTTAGTTGCCTGCACTAATTTTGTCTCTCTTAGTGGCACATACATTAGTTAACACAAGCGGCCGTCGCTGACACCAACCAAAATTACATTCTAACCCATTCTTACATAGTCGTGCATGTCGGGCATTCACAAAGAATGCCATTGTAAGTTCTTGCTTTATTTTATTTCCGTGAAGTACACCTTAATCGATCTGAGTATAGGATGCAAATTTGAGTTATAATCCTACTTTGCTACGATGCTTTCGAAAAAATCTTGGCCGATCCAATGCAAGATGGACAACAGCAATGCAAGATGGACAACAGCAAAGATATGTTATTGAAACTTCTCAAGTTGTGCAAAACAAGTACATTTCTTTGTGGGCCTCCAGTCAGCCACAAAGTGAAGTGCTTCGTGCTGAACTACAGATCAAGAAACAAGCGTGGCAGCTTTTCCGTCACACAAGCATCACAAACCAGAAAGTCAGTAATCAGCATATTTCTCGTACTAAGTGTACAGATCAGCACAAGTAATGGGCATTTTCTATCAACAAAAACTATGCTTTTGCCTGACAAATCATATGGTTTACTTCATTTTTTTTTTTGTAATACCACCAATTTGCAGCACTGATTGAATCTTTGCAGTGGAGCGTATGAATGGCAGTGCTAGTGCTCCTTGCTTCTGTGCCAACCCCAGCTACAAGCGGAATGGGATTCATGCATAAACATTTTTTGAATCTTTTTCAGATGAAGTAGACATTTTTTTGTACACAGCAAAATATATAATGTAGTAGTTCAGTAAACCAAATTCCCCCCGTGGGAACATCACTAATTTCCCGCGTGGGAACGTCAATAATTTCTAGTTGTAGGGGGTAGCAGTTCAGTTAAAAAAAATAAAAATAATAAAAAAAAAAACCCCGAAAAAGACGACCAATTGATTGTTCCTCTAGTTATCTGCAGTGCAGCCAGAGCAGACAGAACAAGCTTCAGTAGACTTAACCTCCAACATCACCCATTCCTTAAGCTCACCGGGAGCCCCAAAAGTGACTCAAACCGGCGGCCAGTATTATCATGACAAAGAATACGATACGCTTTAAGCATATCTTCACGGGCTAAGCTGGGGATCTCTTCAAGTGCCGCAAACATCATCGCAGGAGAAGCCGCCTTGAGTGGATGCTTTGGCGTGACCGACGAGATGCTGTTTGAAGACGATTGCGCTGTATTATTATTGTTACTGGCATTTTCTGCTTGCGACTTAGTTTCCAAGCAGTTGCTACTGCTTGGAGAAGCATTGAAGTAGTGGGAGACAGTACTAGGAAGCATAGGTTGTCCAATAAATCCGAAAACTCCATCGGGTCTGGGGCAGACTGAAAGCACAGTTTGGCTCCGCGTGTCGACCATGACAAGCCACGTCATCCGGTCTCCGTGTGCATGGAATGTACCTCTCGCTCACCACGAAGCTGACTATATGGGGCTCGTCCAAGCTCACCACCGGGTGGGTGGGCCGCACGCGCGCGACGCCCCGGTAGGTGTCGAGGGCCCACAGCTCGGTCGCGTCGACGACGGCGTCCATCGCCCACGCCATTTTGCCGTCGCCGTCAATAATGTCGAGCGTCCACGAGGCGATGGCGAAGGGGCGGTGCGAGTGCCGGCAGTGGGTGCCTCCGGCGCCGCCTCAGCAGCAGCGCGGGAAGATGTTGATGAACTTCACCTTTCTGCCGCCGGCGGTGGCGCACACGTTCCGGGACGTTCCGGTGCCGCCGTTTGGTGGCGACGTCGCCACGCCGCCGGCGGGGAGCGGCACGTACCGCAGCTTGGGCGGGCTCCTCTCGTCGAACACGTGCAGGTTGAAGAAGCAGAGCATGCCGTCGCCGTGCGCTCCGCCCCACCTGGTCAGCTCCGCGCCGCTGAACGCCGGCCGCACGGCGCGCCACTCGCCGGACCGAAGCAGGACGATCTCCGCCGTCGCCGGCGTCTCCCTGCTCCCTACAACCGCCTTGAGCTCCGCCACCACGAGCTCGTCGCCGTTCTCGCCGCCGCGGTGCACGAGGCCGGTGCATGTGCCGTCCAGCACTCGCCTCTCCGGCTTCGGCTCCTCGGTGCCATAATAACACGGCGGGAGCAGTGACAAGGACGGCGGCCGTGGCGGGTCGGCGGCGGCGTCGCCGGCGTCGTAGACGAAGTAGTCGTCCGTTTGACTTCGGTAAGCATGGACATCGATGAGACTGACCTCCACGAGGACGGAGCCGCCGTGCGCCGCGATGACGGTGGCGATGACGGTCTCGCTGACGCCGCCGTCCGGGAAGTACACGCGTACGTTGGATTCAGCCGGCGGCGGCGCGAGGTCGAGGGAGATGGCAATGCGGTGGCCGGCGGAGGTGCGGGCGGCCGCCAACGTGTTGGTGTCGCCGGCGGTGGAGTAGGAGACCTCGATGTCGCCAATGCAGGAGGGTGAGAACATGACCCAACGAGGCTAGGTGGTCGCCGGTGATCCAGAGTATGGTTGCGTTTGTCCTTTCGTCTCTTCCGAGAAGATCGATTCGTCATGCTTGCAGCAGATGCAGAGCGGTCCGTCGATAGCAGCAAGCACAGGAACCAGAGTTTCCATCTTCTATATCAGTGGTATAAACACAAACAATTTATCCGTTTCGGTATACGAGTTCGAGTAGGTTTTATGTATGGTACTATGGTGGCAGAACATCGCTACATCTCCGGTACTGGTTTCCATCAGGCTGGCATCAAAAGCCTCATGTGATCCTTTCATTGGTCTTCCATCCATTTGCCCATGAAGATGTACAGTTCATCTATCGAATAATGCCCTCTAAGGATTCTACACAAACCAAAAGTGTCTCTCTCAAACAAATATCAAGGTGAAGACATAACCATGCAAGTGATATCTTACAATCAGATGACCACTTTTGCATATAAAGAATGGGGAAGCCATCACAGAAGAATAGAAGTCCAGGCACGAAATTTTTTACTTATTATAATTATATTTTATTTTGTCAACAAATTCCTACGTGGATTTGTCCTATCTTCAAATTAAATAATATACCTTCAAGCACCACCCACAGCTAATTTTAAAGTGCTTGAAATCAGGGTGACAAAATGACGGTGCATGGAGATGACGGTCTCGCTGACGCGTGCGTACGATTCTGCCGTGGGCGGTCGATGGAGATGCCGATGCGGCAGCCGGTGGAGGTATGGGCAGCCGTCAACGTATTGGCGTCGCCGACAGTGGAGTAGGAGACCTCGATCTCGCCACTGCAGGACGGCGAGAACATCATTAACCCAGGGTAGGCGATCCAGAGTGTGGTTGCGTCGCTTTGCCATCGCTGAGTTTGTCCTTTCGTCTCTTTTCATGACTTTTTTCTTTGTCGTATTTGTTCTTTAATTCAATCTAGCACTTTCTCTTTGCTTGATCCCTTTTACCTTTACTTTAGCTCAAATGAAAGACTCTATGTTCCTTGCTTGTGGCATCATTGCCATGGAAAATGACATGTCGAGCTGTGTATATCGGAATACATTCTTTGCTTGTTCAAGCATCCAGCTTTAAAAAAGAAAAAAGGCATCTCAATAACTGTTGCCTGTGTCTATATAGTGCCTACAAAAGCGTGGCAGTTCTGTTTGTTGCATCATTCAGCTCGCAGGCCTGCTCTAATTTGTTCAGTCTCTCAAGGCTATCTCTTCATATTGGCAGCCTCCTCACCCCAAGGAAACAATGCCAGTTCATCAGAAACCAGGTACCATTTCAATGAAGAATTTTTTTAAGTTATTACATCGTGAAGCCTGAACTACATTGTAGTAAATAGGTTTTTCCGTAGAGGTTTTCTATGCAGCGCTTTTGTACTGTGGGCGTAGTTATAGTAAGTTATATAGTTATATGATTATGTATTAGAATACGGGAAAAGCTTTATGGCTTCACCGGAGTCGTCTGACCCCCATGACTTCTGCCAACTCCACTACGATTCCTTTTTAGGACTAGCAAATCCATCATCTGAATCGATAGCACAGCCAAAACTCTTGAGTTTCGCCGGTGAATAGACTAGAAGCTGAGTGACAAACAAGTATGAAACTGCAACAGCATCGTTGATAAGATAATTTCGGTGATCTAATATGTTAAATACCGGCAACAAATATATATACATGGGTGGGTCTATACGGCGACAAGAGTTGGTGGGTCTAATTTGTTGGCACTCATGTGAAATACTTGGCAACTACTGGAAGTGCATCAGATAGAGCAGCAAGCAAAGAGCACTATTGATCCAACCCTTCCGGCCCGAAGTGAGCCGCACCCCCCCCCCCCCCCCCCCCTCCTCTCTCCCGTGTACTGCTGACCTCTTCTCTTGTTGAGATTCACGAAGTCACCATAGTCGCCTCATTGTCGACGGGGCCATTGCCTACCATTGTAAAAGTAATTAGCTGTAAAAATGTAACAAAAAATGTAACAATTATGTGAAGCTATAGACTTGAATCCGGTTAGATTGGGCTCCACCGCAAGTAACACCTAACCATCTAAGCTACGCTCAATTTGGTCCTATCACCTGATACAATTTGTTGACTAATTATCTTTTGATTTTCTTGCAGATTAGGATCATTATGTGTGCAGGCTCTTGATTTAATAGATATGCAGCAACTATAGATTTGTCTTTCGATGTGGCTTAATATCTGATTTTGTCACAAGGTATGAATTAGTCAGCAACTCATAAAGTACTTTGGCTTACCAACATGATAAGTCTCTTTTCAAAAAATTTGAATTCATATTTAAGGAATCTAAATTACGAAAAATAATTTTAAATAAGTAATATATACAAGCTTACCTAGTATATTCAAATAGTACAATCTACCTCTTAGGAACCCTTTTCTGCCTATTGACGTTTTCGTGGAGGAGTATCAGAAATTCTGTAACCATATATTGGCATTCTCGATGCAGAAATAGGAATATGAAAAGGTACCCACACAGGCAAATCTGACATTACAGTAACTCCATAGATAGCTTAATCGTCTTGGGGAAGGTAACCAACAATGCTCAGAATGAAACATTCCAGAAAGAATAAAGATATAAGTGTATTTATTTTTATTCCAAATGGGGTGCAGGGCTTTTTTGTTTCTTTGGATCTGGTGACACATTTTCCTGCTGATTGGGTGTTTTCTGATTGGCTTCATTGTGCTATCACAAGATATTTGAAGGTATGTTCCTTAGCTTGCAAGTTGGTATAAAAAAGAATGATGTAGTAACTTTATTTGAAAACATGTACATATGAGTTCCCAACATGTACTAGGAATCTGAGCTTGTCTCATTTGGCTAGCTGGTGGAGGTCATTGGTACCGCATGTTAGAAAAATAGGCAAATTACGACATATTTTAATTCCAAAATACTCAAGGTAAGACAAAATTATGTGTAGCATGAGTGATCTTGTGACAAGATTAAACAAGTGCGTGTTCATGTCTATTTCACAAAATAGCAAGAACAAGATAGAAAACAAGAGAAAGTTGTACCCAGAGACGGGACCAGTGCCGGAGGCACCGGCGGCGCCGTTCCCAACAAACGACATGTTGGGCTGCTCGACGTAGTCGATCTAACTTGACGCAGGAAGATGTGCGCCGTGCAGTGCCTCGAAACAAACACCGGGAAGTAGTCGAGTCGTGGTACCGGGAAGAAGATGAAGTGGTCGATCAACGAGCAGTCGCGCCTAGCGCTCCCCAAAAACCTGATCGCCCGCCTATCCGTGCAGATGTCGCAGCGAGGCGTGGTTCCGGAGGCCTGCTCTCCCAATACTTGTGCGCGCAAGTACTAGGATGGAGATGCACGAGTGCAGCGATAGCAAGTAGAAAAATGGAGTTGTTTCACGTGTTGCTTTGTTGTGTTCTGAGCATTTCTATTTATAGAGGCTCGGAGAGGAAGGTGAAAAGATGAGAGTTATTTTGAGTAATAAACTTCAGCCATATGTTACTAGTAACATACAAGTTTATTACCTATTTAACTCCAGCCGTTACTACCATGCATTGCAATGAGTCATTAATCTGGTGATCAATTCTCAAATCAAAGCTGCAAGGCATGGCAAGAAAGAAAGCATTTGTGTGCCATTTACACACCTCCTTCATGCTAATTTATTTCTCACATTTCCTCACATACACAAAAACTCCTAGCATTAGAATGTGCCTTGAATTATTTGATTTAATTGTATTTACATGGGTCCATTTACCTAATTAAATCCAACAATCCCCACCAAATTCATGGCACATACAAATGCTGTCATTTCCACTGCTATTTTGATATACCAGCGTTTTGATGGAGACTGTTAAGTTGAACATCCATCTAGAACAGAGGCTACACTCATCCACAACTGAACAATGGACTATGCCTTGAATTGACAGTTTTGCGCGGACAAGCTTGACCAATGACCTTTACTGGTACTAGGCTGCCTGAAGCATCCCCGCGGGTTGGAGCATATAAGTCATACTCCTGGCCTTTTCATGAGTATCTAGAGATTACCCGGTCTCATAGAATGTGACTAGCATTCGAACTCACATAGGTGTGATCCTTATAAGATGTTCTGTAGGACAACATCTTTGCTTTAAAAAAAAAGCCACTCAGATCACATTAAGGTATATACCATCCTGCCATACAGCTTAGAAGAGAAATGCATCTCCAATGGAATGAGCCTATTTCAAAGGTTCTCTTCTCTCAGTCAACCAGTAGCTTGTTTCACCATCCTAATTCACGGGATCTCCGATCACATAGGACAAGTTACCACTATAGTGTGACTCACGTGGGTCTCAAGCCCAATTCCTTTGATGCATTGTCTATCACATTGCGTGAAAGACCCTTTGTGAATTGATCTGCCAAGTTCTTAGCCGTCTGGACATAATCCAAGGCTATCACTCCGGAGTTTCTCATTTTCCTGACAGATTTCAGCCGCCTTTTTACATGCCTTGATGACTTCATGTTGTCCTTAGAACTGTTCACTTTGACAATCACCGTTTGATTATCACAGTTCATTAGGATAGCTGGTATTGGTTTTTCAACTACCGGCAAATCCATTAGGAGTTCACGAAGCCATTCAGCCTCAACAGTGGCGGTGTCTAATGCTGTGAGTTCTGCTTCCATAGTTGACCTCGTTAAGATGGTCTGCTTGCAAGACTTCCAGGAAACAGCGCCACCTCCAAGTGTAAACACATATCCACTTGTAGCTTTTATCTCATCAGCATCAGAAATCCAATTTGAATCACTGTAGCCCTCTAGTACCCTTGGGTACCCAGCGTAGTGAATTCCATAGCTCATTGTACCCCTTAGATAGCGTAGTACTCTCTCAAGAGCATGCCAATGATCATCTCCCGGGTTTGAGACAAACCGGCTTAGTTTGCTCACAGCAAATGAGATATCAGGCCTCGTGGCACTAGCTAAGTACATAAGAGAGCCAATAATCTGAGAGTATCTCAACTGATCTCTTGCTATCCTTTTATTTTTCCGTAAAATCAAACTAGCATCATAAGGTGTTGGAGCTGGTTTACAGTCACTATAACCAAAGCGACTTAAAACCTTTTCCACATAATGGGATTGCAAGAGTGTAACCCCACCATCACCTTCTCTCACTAGTTTTATGTTGAGGATAACATCAGCCTCTCCCAAATCTTTCATCTCAAAGTTATGAGACAAAAATTCCTTGACTTCCTTAATCACATTAAGGCTTGTCCCAAATATCAGTATGTCATCAACATACAGACACAAGATCACTCCCTCACCCCCACCATAGCGATAGTACACACATTTGTCAGCTTCATTCACAACAAAGCCAGCAGATGTCAAAGTTTTGTCAAACTTCTCATGCCATTGCTTAGGTGCTTGCTTTAGGCCATACAAGGACTTTAACAACTTACACACCATGCCTTCTTGACCATTTGCTACAAACCCATCTGGCTGATCCATATAGATCTCTTCATCTAACTCCCCATTTAGGAAAGCCGTCTTAACGTCCATCTGATGAACGAGAAGACCATGAGATGCAGCCAAAGAAAGTAGCACTCGAATTGTGGTCAGTCGAGCAACAGGTGAATAAGTGTCAAAGAAATCCTCTCCTTCTTTTTGGGTATAACCCTTGGCCACAAGCCTTGCCTTGTACTTTTCAATTGTACCATCTGGCCTAAGCTTTTTCTTGAACACCCACTTGCACCCTACAGGTTTGCACCCATAAGGACGTTCAACGACATCCCAAGTACCATTAGACATAATAGAATCCATCTCACTCCGTACCGCTTCCTTCCAATAGTCAGCGTCAGGAGATGAATATGCCTCTTCAATGGTTCTTGGAGTGTCATCTACGAGGTATACAATGAAATCATCACCAAAGGACTTTGGAGTCCTTTGTCTCTTGCTCTTTTTAGGAGCTTTAATGTTATCCTCCTCATGATTCTCTACAAGTGTTTGTTCATGCTCAATTGGGGTAAATGATTCAGGGAATATTGATGACTCATGACTAGAATTGTTGGGTATTTCCTCTCTCATAGGAAACACATCCTCAAAAAATGTAGCATCTCTGGACTCTGTAATTGTGCCAACATGCATGTCCGGTACTCCAGATTTTACTATTAAGAATCTATATCCAACGCTGTGAAATGCATAACCAAGAAAGACACAATCAACGGTTTTCGGTCCAAGTTTGCGTTTCTTGGTAATTGGCACATTAACCTTGGCCAAACACCCCCAAGTGCGCAAGTATGAGAGATTTAATCTTTTCTTTTCCCATTCCTCGAATGGTGTTATTTCTTTATTCTTTGTTGGAACTCTATTCAGGACATGACATGCAGTCAATATAGCCTCACCCCACCATTCCTTGGAAAGTCCCGCAGTTTCTAACATGGCGTTAACCAAATCAGTTAGAGTGCGGTTCTTTCTTTCGGCAATCCCATTAGATTGAGGTGAATAGGGAGGCGTCCTCTCATGAATTATGCCATGTTCCTCACAAAATGAAGAAAATTCATTTGAAAGATATTCTCCACCACGATCTGACCTTAACCTTTTGATCTTTCTCTCAAGTTGGTTTTCTGCTTCAGCTTTATAGATCTTAAAGAAATGTAATGCTTCATCTTTTGTTTTCAGGAGATACACATAACAAAATCTAGTACAATCGTCTATCAATGTCATGAAATACCTTTTACCACCTTTAGTCAACACGCCATTCATTTCACATAAATCAGAATGAATTAGTTCTAGTGGTGCCAAGTCCCTCGCCTCTGCAGCCATGTGAGGCTTGCGAGTTTGTTTGGATTGCACACACACATGGCACTTAGAACCTTTGACAAAAGTGAATTTTGGAATTAAATTTAAACTGGCCAGTCGCATCATACAACCAAAATTAACATGACAAAGTCGTGAATGCCAAACATTAGACTCATCAATATTACTCACATGGTTCACAATATTATTACACGCATCAGACAAAGACAAGCGGAACAAGCCTCCGCTATCATAACCTTTTCCAATAAAAGTCCCATATTTAGACAATACACATTTATTGGACTCAAAGACTAACTTAAAACCGTCTCTACACAATAGAGACCCGCTGACGAGATTCTTCTTGATAGATGGGACATGTTGCACGTTCCTCAGCCGCACGGTCTTTCCCGAAGTAAACTTCAGATCGACCGTACCAGCACCATGTACACGTGCATAAGACCCATTTCCCATTAACAAGGAGCCAACCCCGCCGACCTGATAAGATGAAAACAAGGAGATGTCAGAACAGACATGAATATTAGCCCCAGTGTCAACCCACCACTCAGGTGAATGACAGATTGAAAGAACAGTAGGTAATAGATTACCATACCCCGAAGTTCCTTCATCATTGTTGCCAATAACCATGTTTGCAGACTTTTTGTTTTGCTTCCATTTGCGATTCTCACATTCACTGGCCCAATGACCAGGTTCACCGCAAACAAAGCAATTTCCCTTCTCCTTGTTCTTCTTCTTTTTGAAGGTGGTCGTTTGCTTAGTCTTTTGATTATAATCCGGCTTGTTCTTATTCTTCTTCTTGTTGTGGAAAGCATTGAAGTTCTTCTTCTGCACCATATTGGCGCTAGAAGACCCATCAACTCCTTTCCCACGAGTGTCTTTTGCCCTCGCCTTCTCCTCAACATCTAGAGACCCAATGAGATCAGCAACATTGAACTCTTGTCTCTTATGTTTTAGAGAAGTGGCAAAATCCCTCCAAGCTGGTGGAAGCTTAGCAATAATGCCTCCTGCCACAAACTTGTCGGGCAACACACACGGAAAATTTTCGAGTTCTTTTGCCAGTGCCTGAATTTCATGAGCTTGATCCACTACAGAACGATCATCGACCATTTTGTAGTCATACAATTGCTCCATGATATACAGCTCACTCCCAGCATCAGAAACACCGTATTGCGCATCAAGCGCATCCCACATGTCTTTGCCAGACGTCTTGGTCGTGTAGAAGTCCACAAGGTTGTCACCAAGAACGGTAACCACAGCGCCTCAAAACAGGTTATCGGCAGCCACGAAAGCACGCTCCTCCTCTGGAGTGTACTGTTCGGGCTTCCCCTGTGCGACGTGATAAACGTTCATGGCTGTCAACCAAAGAACCATCTTTGCACGCCACCGTTTGTAATTTGAGCCATCAAAAACATTTGGTTTCAGCGCAGCAGCAAAACCAGTGACCGAAAGATGCCTATCAGGTTTTTGGATTGTTAGAAAAATAGGCAAATTACGACATATTTTAATTCCAAAATACTCAAGGTAAGACAAAATTATGTGTAGCATGAGTGATCTTGTGACAAGATTAAACAAGTGCGTGTTCATGTCTATTTCACAAAATAGCAAGAACAAGATAGAAAACAAGAGAAAGTTGTACCCAGAGACGGGACCAGTGCCGGAGGCACCGGCGGCGCCGTTCCCAACAAACGACATGTTGGGCTGCTCGACGTAGTCGATCTAACTTGACGCAGGAAGATGTGCGCCGTGCAGTGCCTCGAAACAAACACCGGGAAGTAGTCGAGTCGTGGTACCGGGAAGAAGATGAAGTGGTCGATCAACGAGCAGTCGCGCCTAGCGCTCCCAAAAACCTGATCGCCCGCCTATCCGTGCAGATGTCGCAGCGAGGCGTGGTTCCGGAGGCCTGCTCTCCCAATACTTGTGCGCGCAAGTACTAGGATGGAGATGCATGAGTGCAGCGATAGCAAGTAGAAAAATGGAGTTGTTTTCACGTGTCGCTTTGTTGTGTTCTGAGCATTTCTATTTATAGAGGCTCGGAGAGGAAGGTGAAAAGATGAGAGTTATTTTGAGTAATAAACTTCAGCCATATGTTACTAGTAACATACAAGTTTATTACCTATTTAACTCCAGCCGTTACTACCATGCATTGCAATGAGTCATTAATCTGGTGATCAATTCTCAAATCAAAGCTGCAAGGCATGGCAAGAAAGAAAGCATTTGTGTGCCACTTACACACCTCCTTCATGCTAATTTATTTCTCACATTTCCTCACATACACAAAAACTCCTAGCATTAGAATGTGCCTTGAATTATTTGATTTAATTGTATTTACATGGGTCCATTTACCTAATTAAATCCAACACCGCACCCCTAGCCATCCAGGTCCGAGCCCCTATACTCTCGAATTTGGGCACCTATTTCTTGGTCGCTTTCTTCTTCTCAATGAAAAACCAGCTAGCACCTCCTAGATTGGATATCTTTTTTTTTCTCTTTTTGAAGTTCCCAACCTTGTATAAAGCCCAATCTGAAACTTGGATAATTTTTTGGACATGTCATTTCACTACCAGAATTCCCCGGTTCCCCTATGCCCGAAATAGTAGGGAAAGACCCAAACTTAGCGAAACAGTGTCCCTAAGAAATTTCCTAGAGAAGGAATTCTAGGGAAAACTTTGACAGGAAATCAACGGTACCCTACAATTTCTGAGCACAACCGTAGAGAAATATTGGGCCCCAACAAGCACTGTTCCTTTTTCAATCTTCCGACTTTAATTCAGAGATACAAATAGTGAAGTCTTTGGAAAATGTCTTATCTATTTCCAAAATTTTCAGGTCACAAAAAAATGATAATCTTTTCGCATAATTGTAAGAATACAAAATTATAAACATACTTAAAAAATATCTGAAAAGTAACAATCAATTAGCCACACAGATATGATGCTCACGGCCTTGGCGTCCTACACTGCTACAAAACGAGCCTTTAGTGGGATTTTGGCATTTCGCAGCAGTAGCTGGCATAAAAAAATGTCTCCAAAACCTGCCACTGCTTGTGGCCCCACTAGAAACACCCTACCATTGACAGGCTCGGACAATGTCAGCCAATAGGCCGCCACTGGTAAAGTCATGACGAGCTCTGCTGACGTCATCACAACCTGCCATGGTAGTAGTGCTAGCTACCATCCTTTGGTGGTCAGGATTGTAGCACCTGTAGCGGCCACGTCGAGTTTATTACTGCTTAGTGCTCGTGAACCCATTAAAGGTAATATTCTGCAGATTATGCAACTATAGCTATTGTCATGGCACAGTTGTGAACTCGTGTAAGGGCTACCAGGAAATGACAATGTCCCTCCAAAATTCATCCCTATGATCGGTGGGTATCTCCCCTACTCAGATCTTAAAAGTGTTCCTCGTGCCACTATAATCCTGTATAGTAGCTAGATTACATTCATGGCCTCTCAAAAAAAAAAAAAAAAAAAAAAAGATTACATTCATGGCCGAAGCTGGAATCCCGACAGTTATGACAATTTCATATTCCAACTCGGCAGCTCCCGGCGGTTACAAATAACCGCCGCAGCCCTGCCATGCGGCCATCTCTTTTATTTCCTTATACACGATTCCAATGTCCTCTGTTGTTTGGTTTTCCTAAAGAAGCAGATCCAATCGGATCCTAAAATTACTACAGAGTACTTGTTTCCGTGTCCTCCACAAATCCAATACTCTCCGAATGCTAGTACAACACATACATCTCTAATAAGCACTTACTTCTACATATCTAGTGTTCATAATCATAGTTTTTATAATTAGTATCTGCTATGACTTACAGTGTAGATTTTCTGTTTTTTGTTTCTCCAATTGACATGCCATTTTCTTGGCCTTGGCAGTGAAACTGCGGTTACATTCTAACTTTCACGTAATAAGCATTTCTTTTATTGCTTTCGTTTGCTTTCTCCACAAATTGTAGCCACATTTTTGTTAACCATGGAGTACATGAACATTTTTTGGGAGAAATAATTTTTTTCATTTTTCAGGTGGCAGTCAGCATCCACGTCTTGCCACGGAGGAATTGCCAGAAATGTTTCAAGAATCAATATTTTACATTGTCGATCAACTCATAAATTTTCCAGGGTAAGTAATGTTCTTCCACGTAAATATGGATGGATGCCTTTACGGGAAAATTGCTTCAGTGCCCCTGTTTTCAACTCCAATTGCACCTTTGCCCTCATTTTTTCGAGTTAGCACGGTTGCCTCTGTTTTTTCGAAACAAACCTCCCGTTTGCCCCTTTTCTATGAACTCTGTTAAGTGATAGCAGTTTATGAATTTAAACAAAAGAGAACAAGAAAATGAGCCATGGAAAATGACTACCCTACCCCTTCGTCCCGTGCCTCTTCTCCTTTCTCTCCTCTCTGCTGACCCTCGATTCGAGCGGAGGCGGGCGCGAAATCTGGACGGTGGAGGCGGGCGAGGTGGGCTGGGGCTCGCGGGCAGGGGTGCGCTGCAGGGGCTCACGGCAGTGGGGTGCGTGGCATGGGCTCGCGGCCAGGCGGCGCGCAACCGGCCAGCGCGCGATGCGTTGCCGGAACTCGCGGCTGGGGCTCGCGAGCAGGAGGTCGACGGCACGAGCGCGCGTCCAGGCCTGCTAATCATTGATTGGTGGGGCGGCAGATGAACTCGGCCAGCGTCTTGATGCGCGATTGCTTCTCCTCTCCTATGCCGCCATGCTTGCGAGTTGTACGTCTTTGGTTTTATCTTGACACCAGCTGCATCCTTTCCTAGTCTTCTTCAGCTCGTAATCATGTAGACACATGGACTACTAAACCAATCTATGGAGTTGTCTGATATTCATGTAATTTTAAAATTTGGAACAGCACTCATCGTGCTAACAAAACAAAGTAAGAGGATTCTTGCAATGTCAATTCATTTTCAGGTGCATACACGCCAAGGGTAAAAATGCCTTTTATCCTCTTGAGTTAACACCGTCAACCTAGCAAAACGGAGTAGGGGCAAACCAAATGTTCAGATTCAAAAAACAAGGGCAAACGTGCTAAGTTGAAAAAACAGGGTCAAATATGCAATAAGAGTTCAAAATAGGGGCAATCATGCCAATCACCCTTTCAGATTCATCTTTTGTCATCGTTATTATCTCCGCATTCTTTTTCTATACTTCGACGAATGAATGGGTTAACATGATGGACCTAGATACGGATTGAGATCCACTAGCTTCACCTGACTGCAGCATGAAACTAATATCTGATGCCGAAGGACCAGACACATTATTATACTTTTGATTGATTCCCCCACGACAATGCCACAAAATGTCGAGTCTTTTTTTTTTGTTGCGTCCATGTTAACGTACACCCATTTCACTTGGAATGAAATACTTCCTCCGTTTCATATTATATGCAGTTTCAGGTTTGGACACGTACGGTAACTAAGAAGAGGAGAAAAATGTGATGGGCACAGAAAACAAAGAGCAGTGAAGTAGGAAAGAGATAGAGATAGGCACAGGAAACGATGCACTGGAAAATGGGAAAGTTGCATAGGGAATTTTTTTTTCTAATAAAAACTTTTATAGAAGATATAAAATTACTAGTATAAACATTTCTACAAAAACATTATTTCTTCAAGAAGAAGGAACATTGCCTCCACGCTATTTGAGCATAACACTTTTTCATCGCAGTGGACCCAAGTTAATACATGACATCTCACATGCCTTAATTGTGAGCTCGCTTGTGTTTCATGAATAGAATATATACCTAAAGCTTAAATGACCGTACAATTTTTCATCAATATAATCTTTGAAAGTAGACTCAAATCACATAATTGTTTCATACAAAAAATTAACATTATAATAAAATGATAACTAAGTTTGGATATTTGACGTCATCTGTAGAAAAGGTCATTTGGAACCTAGCTTAGGTAGTCTGGATGGCATTTTGGGCTTGTTTGGTTGGAGTCCTGGCCAACCCGCCTGAGCAAAAATGCCGCCGCCAAGCAGGGAAGTAGATGATTTTTGCCTGGCCAGGCAACTATTGAGGTGAGTTGTTTGGTTGGAGTCCTCAGCCTGAGAACCTTAACAAGAATAATGAAAAATCATCAATAGCTTTATTATACCTATATGAGATATTGCAATCTATTTTCTCAACACAATTGGAACGCACGGCATGTGCAATATATATATAAAAATAATATATATTTGCTTTGTATTGGGAAAGTTTAAAATTGGGATATAAAATTATAAGCATGGCATGTGGGTCTTACATATCATTATTATTTTAACTTCAAAATAGTCAATATGGGTCTTGTTTTGGACATTAAATCACAAGGCATCTAACGGTACAAGCGAAAATGCAAATCGGATACTTAGAGCAATTCCAAGAGGTTAGGAAAAATATATTCCAAATTCTTTGATTTTAGCTAGTCTCTAAAAACACACCTAAAAAAGTTGCAATAAATCAACAGACTCTCTAAACCGTCAGAAGGCCCACGGGAAGAAGGAATAGAGAGTGAAGTTCCCTAGCTGAATATAGCTAGCAAGAAAATTGGAATAAAGAGTCAGCTATTTTGAAGAGGGATATTTGGAGAGACTGTTAAGAGCCATTTTCAATTGTACTAGCCATATTTAGAGAAAAACATGTTTTACCTAGTCTGTTGGAGTTGCTCTAGTTTCGAAGATGTAGTAGTTTAAATATGGTTAACACAAAATGCAACGCATTTAATGGCTCCAATGAAAACCCTACACATCAGCCCATGGGGGAATCTCACTCAGGCAGCAAGCCCGTGCGGCCAGGAGCCCAGGCAGCCGATTTCTTGCGCCTTGGGCCTGGGTACATGAAGGTCTCAGGCTGGGTTTCTCTATTTTGCGGTGACCGCAACAAAGACCCCCTTGCGGTCGATCCAAAATAAGAATGTCGTTGTCGAGGCCCTGCATCAGAGCGGCAAGCCGCGCAACGGAGAGAAGCAGCCAGGCTGTCCCTGTCGGAGTGACGTCAGCTTATACTTCAACTTAAAAAAATCCGTAGGCTGCAAATTACGCATCCAAATATGAAACCGATTTAACCACTGTATTACTCGTAACAAGATCTTCAAAACTAGATCCCATTTACTTATATTTAGATGATTTTTACTCAAAATGAATAAATGTTGGTTAGACATTTCCTGTTGTTCCTCCAACTTTTATGTTCCATTGTCTAACTTTTTTAGATGTTACTCCAACTTTCTCGTTTTACTGCCCAACATTTTCAGATGTTGTTTCAACTTTCCGTTTTGTTGTCCAACTTTTTCTATTGTTGCGTCAACTTTTTTGTTTGTTGCTTCAACATTTTTGTTTGGTTGTGCAACTTTTTCAGATGTAGCTACAACATTTTTTAATGTTTAAAAATTTCTCAAAATATAATTAAGTGGGATCTATTTTTGAAGTGTTCATCGTAACGAACGCAACGGTGCAATCGATTTATAATTTAAATATCAGATGTAAAAGTTATGAGTTTTTGAAAAAATATGACTCTTTTGGTGGTGGTGGGACCTGGAGGCCGGAGCAGCGCGGAGCGCTATGCGGTTGGTCTTTGGACCATTCTGTTACAGGATACTCCTGTCTAAGAGGGATTTTTTGACCGCAAGTTTTGATAGTAGTGGTTGACATCGTGAAGAAGCCCCCCTCAGGCTAGCAGCACGCCAGACAATTTTGCTCCAGGTCTTCAACCAAATGTGCCCGCTTAAGGACAGTAGACATAAAGTTTCAATGTGATTCCTAACTCTAAGCTTACCTTGAGATGTCAGTAACGGAGAAAGGTCCCAATTTATGACTTTATACACCATCTTTTAGTCATGGGGTACTATATCAACAACATATACTATTTTCAGTTACAACATATACTCCAGCCGCTACGCCATATCCTCCCCGTGAGCTTGTCTCTATGTTGTCGTGGTTACAACAACAGCTCTTTCCTTTGATATTATGAGGAGCCAGGGTACAAGAGCCCGACACAAACTCTACACCCTACCGCTAATTCAAATCGGAGTCCTAAGAATAACCAACTTGTACACTATATTCGACACATTCTAATAAAAAACACTCATTGAATCTGGTACAAAAGATAATCCAAATTGCTCAAAACATACCATAAATGAACAAGATAATGACACTAACCCCTAAATATCCTGATGAGGTAGTGGAGCCTCCACGAACTTCTTCCGTTGATGAAGTAGTTTCGTGTAAATGTGGTGGGATGCGGGATGCGGCTGCGCGCCCTGCATCCCGCATCCGCCGCAACGTCCA
Source organism: Eragrostis curvula (assembly GCA_007726485.1). Lineage (NCBI taxonomy): Eukaryota > Viridiplantae > Streptophyta > Magnoliopsida > Poales > Poaceae > Eragrostis > Eragrostis curvula. Next base: position 46,987,415 of record CM017440.1, read on the forward strand.
AAGCGGGCTGATGTGGCATTCCGCACGCGACCCCTTGCTTTTGACAGGCTGCCGCCCTTGCAAGCCGTACGAGTTGTCTGCTCTACATATAGAAAACAAGCCGCGAGCAAGCCTGCAACGTAGCCACCCGCTTGGACAAAACCACCATGTCGTGCTCCAGGATGGCCACAGCGAGCCACCGCGCCTCCTGCAGCGAGCGCCCACCGTCCGCCGCCTGCTCGCCGTGCAGCCTCTCTAGATGTCGGCGCATGCCTTCCTTGCGAACCTCGCGTACGCACACGTGGCACTGTCCATGGACCACTGCCTCCATGTCGAGTGCGCACACACGCATGGCACCAAGCGCATCCCTCGCTGTGGCCGTGCATGCGTCGAGTAGTGCCATGGACACGTGCAGCTCATCCTCGACCTGATCAGCGCACGCGGACAGCCCTTGCCTGCTTGCCACCACCGCCGTCGGAGATGATTACAATGATGCGGCAACGTGTTGCCTCAGCCTACTCAAATGCTTCTTGGCAAAGTAATCCATCTCATGGAATCAATCGCTTTGTCTGCTATACGCCTTGCCTATGACGGGTCCCGGAAGCGAGCCGCGTTGCAGGCATTTAGCGGGTTTGTGGCACAGGTCGGCCCAGCGGTGTTGCGGCCAGGCCCGCCTGGCTTGCACCCCTAGTTTTGTGCTCGAGGCTGCCCCGTTCGTGATGCTCACAATGGAGTTCATGTCGCGCCGGCCACCATACAGTTTGTTATGTGCCTTCGGCAAATGATGCTTGTCAGGCCGCATTGACGTGTACCTTTTTCCCAGAAGAAATAAACCGTTCCAAACTACAATATGTTTGTTGAATGGAAGAGAGAATATGGTCGGCATTAAGAAACTAGGTCCATCTGCGCAGTCGGTGGCGAAGCTAGAAAGGAAGCGACGGTAGTGGCATGCATACAGAATGATGTGTTTTGTAGTGATTAATTCAAGATTTAAAAGGTGCATTAATGGTGATTATGAGCCAACTACGTACTACTGAAACTAATTTTTACCATGGTGCCTGTGCACCAGGGTAAAACTGTCTAGCTTCACCACTGTGTGCGCGCGTCGCCACGCGGAAGCGAGAAAAAAAGAAAACGGGAGAGTAACTAAACAAATGAAGCAGGGTATGGTTTTAATTGACTTCTTAAATAGAATAGTGAAAAGCGGTAGTAAGAGTGGTAAAAGGGTATTTTCCGGTGCCTGGTAAAAGAGCAGGTTTTAGATGGACCGCTTTTGTAGTGGTGTTGTGTGTATCCGGAGCTTACTCATGTTTTTTTCAAGATGACATCGATGGTCCCGTGTGGATTGTACTCCCTGTGCTGTGTCGCAGCAGTCGAGGCCACATCCATCGCCACGTTCGTCTTAGTTGATGAGCGGAGCCACCCTTCTTCTTCCCCGCTCCTGCTCGCTCTCTCACTTGAGACAGCAGCTGAAGCAGCCGCGGAGGCAACCGCCGCCTCGATCGCCCCTAGACATGGCTGGCATGAGCGCTCGAAGCAGCCTCGCCCCAATTCACTCCGTCGTGCCCAGGGCCTCGTCGCTGGCCCTCACCGCCGTCGTCGCTGCAGAGCGAGCCACCTGCACGCTTTATCGATCGAGGTACTTGATGGCGAACGGTGATCGACGCAGCGCATGAAAGGAAGGCCACATGAACCGCCGGTCCTGCGCTGCGATCGATGGTGTCGACGTGGTGCCTCCCCACCAAACGCTCGACTTGATGGGCCGTCTTCCACCACCCGATCCACACTGTGCCCGGCAACGGAAGCGTCGGGAGAAACGCGTTGGGCGATGAGCCTTTGCAATAAGACATTCTACTACTACTACTACTACTACTAGTAGAAACACAAACTGATTCAACCTTGGTCATTTTGGGTTTAAAATAATAATGGTCAACGGTCCCTCCAGCAAATATCCTCAATTTCACAGCGTTAAGCTGCAGCACGGATGAAAAATCGGCCGGGTGTCTAGCGGCTAACTTTCTTTCCCTGAAAGTCATGTTCAAACCCATCAGAGTAGTGGTACCAGCTCAATAATATTCTACGCCGTTGGTATACAGTTCATCAGAGAAATAAAATCATTATGTATGTACCTACGTACGTAGGTGTAGCCCACAATCCTTTTGTCTCACCAGAATTAAATAATGAATTCTCTTACACTCGAAAACTAAAAGCATGGTTGCTGCTCAATGTGATCATGGCATAAATCACCCTCGGCGAAATCGCAACCTAGTACTTTACTCTGTACTATATCATCATGAGCACTAACCAGTCTAACGCGAGTTCGTTTTTCTGTTTTGAAGGTGGAAGTATGATCTTCTGTTTTATGAGAGGACAGGTCTGTGGACTAGTTGGACTGATTTCCCACCGCTGGAAGAAAAGGTGACAGGGTGGACGAGGGAGCACCCAGTGATATGGAACATCGGGATTGGACCAACCGCTTCTTTTGTGAAGACCTTGACCCGGATTTTATTCAAGCGCACCAAGGACCTATATTATGGGCCAAGTGACCACATTATACGTGTGGACCCCTCAAACGCCGCGGCAGCCGGCAGCTGTACAGGCCCGCGTTGGCTGGCACTTGAGGTCCTCATGGAAGTGTCAAGAACCCTTGAGATACCACTACCTGACCAGGAGCTGAAGCAACTTGCCGAAGAACAGAGCTACTACGGATACGGCACAATCTCTGATAGCCTGATGCTCAAGGCTTTCGGGTGGAGGTTCCTGGAATTTTTTGAAGCCGATCCGTCTACAAGTTTGGACCTTGACTATAGCAGTCAACCAGAGTATTCTCAAGTACAAAGAATGATTAGGGATGCACAGAAAGGAAAGAGGTTTCTGTTGCTCGTAGAAAACCTGCATTTCCCTATATCACCAAGCATCTTGGTTTTGGTCATGTGGAAACGCCCATCACCCTTCAACAACCGGTGGCTGATCTCAACCACTTCCAAGGATGTCTACAACAATGCAACCACACATAAAAAACGAGGCTTAACCATGCACAATTTATCAGAAGCAAACACCACTTTGTGCGATATTGGCCCGGAATGTTACTATTGCCTTCCTTTTGATGATCTCCTTGAGCGAGATTGGGCTGTGTTGACTAAAGAAGCCTTACGGGATGCAACCCGCTCCATCTACAATGTACTCCAACAACAAGGAGATGAAGAGTTTTGGCTACATGCAACTCAGCATTGCTTGTATTATAGTATACTCTTCCATCCACTGCAAGGAGCTGCTGTAAGTGCTGCCTCCTCTGTTAGCTCCGATGAGCTGGTTCGCTGTTGGGTGGCTGAGGGCCTGCTCTCTTCACTAACAAGCCCGTTTGACACACCACCTGGTACTGACAAGAAGCAGAGGAACCATTATCGCCGGTCTGCATTTGAAGCTGGAAAAATCGTAATTGAAGCCTTGCAACAATACTCATTATTGCCAGCTTATCCTGATTCTGACCCAACAAATAGCTCTTTATTATGGACATCTGGATCATCCTCACAGGACGCCGTCACTGGTCTGTCAAAGCTAGCGAAGGATGTTCCCCGACTCAAGCAATTTAAACTTTCTGATGCTGCCAAGAACGACCGATTGAGATGGGTCTCATTTATGAATGATGATGGTAGGCATGTAAGCTGGGATTGGAGAGACGACAGAAGTGCAGAATTTGTTCGAGGAGAAACAACCATAAGCACACTTATTCTAAGAGGTTGCTCAGATATATCAGGATTTTCTTTTGATAAAGTGTTGAACCACCACCTCCGTGTTCTTGATCTGTCCTATACAATGATAGATTCTCTTCCTCCTTGGCTTTCTCTTCTGCTAAATCTCCTCTTGCTCTCGCTCAGAGGGTGCTCTAAGCTCAACAAGTTATCTCCGACACCACTTAATCCTTCTGCGGGTGATGAAACTTCAACACTTGCTCATCTGGGAAACCTTCAAGTCCTTGATATGAATGGGGTTCCCTTGATTGAGCTATCCCAACAAGATGGCAACAACAAGAGAAATCTGCATTACCTTGATCTATCAGGTTCCAGAGTCATCACTCTGCCTTCTGAATTCTTCAATGAAATGACAAGTCTTGAGGAGCTCATTCTTAGCAATTGCTCAAATCTCAATGAACTGCCTCCTTCCTTGGCTAAACTGACCAATCTTTTGATCCTTCATGTTGAGGGGACTCAGATTATCTATTTGTCGGAGGACGTATTTAAAGAGCTACAAAGGCTGCGTACACTCAAGCTCATCAACAATAAGCTATTGCTGTCGCTCCCAGTGTCTTTTTCTAAAGCCAGTAGTCTCAAAGAGTTTCATATTTATAATTGCATTAGGTTAAGGCTTCAGATTCTCTTTGAACTATTACCGCCGCACCTTGAAGATCTTTACATAAAAGCATGGGAGGGTTTGGAAGATATCGAAATCCATGGGCATCCTAACCTAACAACCTTCTCACTCTCTGGGCCATCGATTCAATACTTGTCCTTGCGTGGGTGCAGGAAGCTTAAAACTGTGAACTTCAGTGATAATACTATAGCCTTGAAAGCTGTTAATTTGTCTGAAACAGCTATTGAGGAGGTTCCTCCCACCCTCCCCAATCTAACTCAACTCAGGATGCTACTTCTTTTAAATGTCCCTTGTTTGAAGAGATTTCCATGGCACAAGTTGGCTCGGTTTCCGAAGGTATTCTGTTTTGATCACAGTGCAGCCGATGATAGTCAGTATCTAAAGATGTTTAAACAGCAGAAAATTTGTGCAGATGAAAAGCAACATACTGAGAAAGCAACCAACACTGCTCAGATCAATGTAAATGACTCCAGGATCTTTTATAGCTTTAATGCGAATGCCGTGAATAAGCTAGTCAAGGAAGGGCAGTTTCTTCATTCTTTCAATATCCATGTTAAACCATGCAGTATAAGAGTCAAGGAGCCACAGTACAAAAATGTTGAGCTATGCGCCAATATCACAAGGACATCAACTTATGATGATGTACGCTATTCTGAGGCAGTTAGCACTGTGTCCATGATGAAACTTCAGCCAAGACAACGTCATGTAGAGATGTCTGCAATGGATCGGTACCCACGTGGTTTAAGGCAACTTCTCTCTGTCACACAGTCAATATTCCTCAGAGATGATGCTTTTGTCATATGCCTGACCGACCTTAATTCGAGTCTTATGTCACTAGAAGAATGCCAGCTTCAAAACTGCCATGAGATGAAGGTAGTACTCAGAATGAATTCAGAAGGCCCACATGAGGTCTGGGGGGAAATACAAGGCCCAGGGCTATCACCACTAAAGATACTGCAGGCCTCCAGCCTCACCAACTTATTGAGCTTTGTTGAGCCTAGTGATTTGTCAAAGTGTAAGCTGATCAGTTTGAAGCTACTACAACACATTCACCTTGAGAATTGCCCACGGCTGGAGAAAATGTTCCCATGTGGTTTATCATTACCTGCGCTGGAGTCCCTGGTTATTCTCTTCTGCACCAACCTCAAGACAATATTCTATCAAAAACCTGAATATAAGGTTGCACCCTCTCCACTCCCAAACATCCAAAGGATCTACCTCCAGGAGCTGCCACAATTGCAGCACATCCATGACGATGTCATGTTTTCATTTGAAGCACCAAAGTGGGAGAGTCTCTTTGTTCGAGGATGCCAATCCTTTCAACGTCTCCCGCTCCTAAGGAAGGAATATCTGAAGTCAGAGGTGAAGGTCAGTGGAGAGCGTGTCTGGTGGCAAAAGCTGCGGTGGATCCCAGAGCAAAGAAACTACTACTTGCCGGTGCCTCCACCAGAGTTCGCTTCGTGCAAGAAAGGTGTCGTCATCAAAACCTACCTTAGATGAGTTTAATTTCATACCCAGAGTTTGGATGACATCTAGAACTGAGGTGCCCTCTCCACTCTGTTTATCCATGCCAGTGTTACTACCTGACGAGGATGCAGGAGACTTTCCTGCAATGTGTGCAAGTGTGTTCTGTTTTCTTACAATAATGTTTGTGCTTGCTGTCCTGATGTTTGGGATTTCCTTGTTTAATTCTGAACTGGTGTGATTCATAAAGAATACATGTCATTTGTAGTATGCACATTTGTATGAACTAGTGTTCTTTGAACGAATTGAAGAATGTAACTTGCAACAGTTAATGTACCTTGTTGTATCACATTCTGTCTTGTGAGTTCCTGTTATTGGTATTTTCACAATGGATGCGGATCATGTGTTGGTTGAGAACAATCTGTTGCATTCGTGTAACTCCAGATGGCAGCCTAAATGATAAGCCTGATTGTGTTATTTAACGATCGAGCTGAAGAAAGCCTACAAGCACCTTCCTTGTGGCCAGTGGACAGAGGAGCTTTCTTGACTCTGAATCTCGTCACGACAGGACAAGCCATTGTATGTCGCTGAGAACGAGCTTATGAGGCAGTGGCGTTCGCTTCAGAGTACCCTGCCACCTGTATGTATAATAAGAGCGACAGCTACCTCATTCACCATAAACGCTCGATCAATCAGTTGTTGGCTACCATATTTTTGCCTCCATTGACGAGCACAACACCTGTTCCGGCTCCCCTCAGCTATGAAGGTACGGAAAAGGCCACTAGCACGTGGCAGCAAACTCGATCTCATGTTGCTCAAAACGTAAAAAGAAAAGAGAGAGGGAAGGCGGTCGTTTGGTTGACGGTCGACAGCCGCCACCTTCAACATAAGCCTAGTGTGCGTTTGGTTGACGATCGATGTTTGGTTAAGGATGGACATGTCCGCCATGGTCGATGTTTGGTTAGTTCACGAGCGGACGGTGGGCCGAGCGGAGCCATGCACAGACACGGGCGACATACGGCCACGCACGGACAGAGACCGGGGCGCGCGACACGACCATGCCAGGACGTCAAGTGAGGGCGGGCGGTGGCCATGGAACAGAGAATCTTGTGTTGTAAAACTCTTTATTGGGCCAGGCCCACCTTCTAGAACAAGGAGTCCTGGTCCATATGGGCTACTTTATCGAATCTGGGCCTAACACGAAGTTAGGGTTTCCCCCTTATAAATAGTTGAGGAGACCCCTATGTACAGACACCAGAATTTCGCAATAAAGAATTTCGTCTCCTCTATTCCAGTTTTACTTTTGTTATTCGTCTCGAACCACGTGCCGTCGTTTTCGCTAATAACCTAACACGTTATCAGCACGCTCTACGAGGAATTCGCCTAGCAGATCGGTGAGCTACGGTACGTTCTTGTTTTTGCGTATGATTTTTTGCTATCTTGACTCGTTGCAGCCAAGATCTGTCAAAAAATCGAGAGATCAGATCCGAGGGCCAGCTACGGCCGCCCGAAGACGATATGAATCTGTGAAGAATCGTCAAAAACAAGAAGAAAATCAAGAAAATAGTGCCTTGTGAACCCCCCTCGCGCTACGGCCTTGTGCCATACGCAGACCGCGCCGGATATCCGCGCAAACAAGATCAGATCTGCACAATATGTTCCGTTGCAGATCCCGATCGCGCAAAAACAGATCCGTTACAAGGCAGGTATCTCGAAACCTGACCTTGTGCAGATCGCGTAAAAAGAAAACAAATCTGTTACAGAGCGGGTATCACGAAACTTGACCCTGTACAGATCTAAATCGAGATCGTAGAAACAAAGGGAAAACGGGTCCTAACCCTAACCCTAATTCGTCCAACGAATCAAGATCTACAGTGGTTCACAAAGAACCCTAACCCTATCCCTACCCGGCACGAAGTCCGGTACAGAGACGCATCGTCGCCAACTTCAAGATCGAGATTTACAAGCATCACAGAGAACCAACAAAAGCAAGAGAGGGCGTCGGGTTGAACCCTAACCCTAGATCCATGCAACACATGAAGAAAGAGAACCCCGGGCTGTCGTCGGCTTTGGCTCAGTTCACCGCCACGGCCCGGCCTTCACCGCGCTGGCCCAGCCCCGGACCGGCCCTGCCGCACCACCACGGACCGCAACCTGGCCCCAGGCCACTGCGCCGGACTAGATGCTGCGCCGCGCTCGGGCCCTGGCTGCGCCACTGGGCCCCGGCCTCTGCGCCGCGGAGCTTGGCCCAGCTCCGGTCCCTCGCGCGCGCATGCACTGCGCCTGTCCGTGACCAGCCGCGGCGACCCGCGCCTCAGCCGCGCGATGGACCGCGACTAGCCGAAACCGAGCAGCCGCGCCCAGCCGAAGCGCTCCGCGCCAGCCTGATGCCTGCCACGGCGTGGCCCCGGCCCGGACACGCGCCGCGCGTCACGACGCACACGCGCGACGGGGGAGCTCCGGTCTGGCGCGTCCTGCTCTCGGTCTCCAACTCCCATATCCGGATCTGGAGGAAGAAAGAAAGAAGAGGAAGCGAGGATGGCGGCGCCGGTTGGGAGAAAGTGAGGGAGAGTGAAAAGATTAGGGTTTCACCCTATTTTTATGCTCCCCTCGCGTTTTTGCGAACAAGTCCTCAAAGTTTTCAGAAATCGCGTATGATTCCTCGCGCAGTTCTGAAAAACAAGAAAACATCCTCAAAAATTTCTGAAAATTACGAAGACATCCTCAGGCTGTTCAGAAAGTTCTAAAAATTATGAAGAAGCCCTCGGAATATCTGAATATTATGAAAATATCCCTGGAACCTCTGGAAATTACCAGCAAATCCTCGGAATATCTGAAAATTATGAGAAAATCCTGTTAATTACGAAAATTGACATGGATACTCGGAAAATTTCCAGAAAATAGAAAATACACTGGATTGTGTGCATATAACACCTCAGATTTTGGTGATTTTATATAAAAACACCAATATTATAACTTAAACATGCAGTTTTTGCTATAGTTATGCTCCCTATGACTTGGATACATAAAATAATCCTTGCACCATGATATCTTGCAGATGTCTGACCTCGTGAAGAGAGAATTTGAAGTGTTGACTCCTCATGGAAGCAACTACTTGTCATGGGCACTCGATGCAGAGATACTCCTAAGTAGCAAAGGTCTTTTGAAGACCGTGAAGCCAACAACAGGAGACACTGCTGCAACGGATGTGGAGAAGGCACAAGCTTTGCAATTCTTGCGCCACCACTTAAGTGTCACTTTGAAGAATGAATACATGACTGAACGTGATCCAAAAGTCTTGTGGGATAATTTGCATTCACGTTTTGAGCAAATTGAAACTGTATTGCTCCCCAAGGTTGAGCGTGAATGGCAAAACCTACGCTACCAAGACTACAAGACTGTGGAGAATTACAACACCGCACTCTATGGGATTGTCACACGCATGAAGCTTTGTGGCAAAAAGCTTACGGAAAAGGATCTTATTAACATGACCCTTTCCACCTTTCACCCTAAGTTCACTCACGTGAGCCACCAGTACAAGAAGGATAACTATGAAACCTATGTCGCCCTAAGTAATGCATTGTAGCAAGATCAGGGGGAGGACGAATTGATCATGGAGAATCATAAAAGTCGTCCTACTGGCTCATTGGCACCGCATGAAGTGAATACCATATCCTTCAATAAGAAGAAGAAGAAGAAGAAGAATAATAAGGGTAACGGTGCTCCCAAAGCGTCACCAAGCGCACCCCCAAAGGCTCAAAACAACCCTAATGCGTTCAAGAAGAACAAGAAGGCGAAGTTAAAGAAGACACCTTTAGGGGGAGAGTACGGTGAACAGGATCAGGATTGCTGAAAGTGTGGTATGCATGGCCATTGGTCCAAAATATGCCAAACACCACAGAAGTATGTTGACTTATATAAATCCCTCAAACAGAAGCTCGCTCAGCATGAGGCTAACTTTGTTGAGGGCATGAAGCCAACAGCAAAAGCACCAATGGGCCAAGCAACACCAAGCAAATCCTCTGACCTGGAGTTGGACAATGATCTCATGGATGAGGACATTGAAGAGGAGGAAGATGTGCATGGAGATTCCGCATAGTCAAGAAGACTATTATTTCATTAGTTATATATTTGTAATAGGAGTGCAGTAAATTCCTAGAAGGAATAATTTATGTAATCTCTCGAAGAGAAGACATTTGTTTTGAATAAATCAAGTTTGAGGAATTTTTGTCATTTATTACTCTCTTCTTTATACATTTCTTATGTATTACAGCATTGAGGAGCAAAATGACTACAGGTGAGGAGCTCTGTCTCGTAGACAGTTGCACCACCGCTACTATTTTAAGGGACACTTGCTATTTCCAAACGCTTTGAAAGTACACTGGAGACATTCTTACTGTTATAGGCAATAACAATAAGATTGTTGGCACAGGAAGGGCCACATTTGTCCTACCAAATGGTATGCGGTTAACAATCTAAGAAGCATTACTTTATCCGGATTCAACCCGGACATTGTTAAGCTTTATAGACATCCGTAAAAATGGGTTTCACATAGAAACCAATGACGATGAAGGTGAAGAACGCCTGATTATAACCAAGAAAGAAGGCAGCAAGAAGACCATTATTGAAAGTTTTCCGTCGATCAAATCAGGCTTGTACTATACGTACATTAAGGAATTTGCTACATTCAAGACCATCTTTACCAATCAAGAAGCATATCGGCTATGGCATGACCGTCTTGGTCATCCTAGCCTCAGTATGATGCAAAGAATTACGAAGAATGCAACAGGGCATAACTTGAAGACAAAAGATTTCCCAAATCAAGTAGATTTCTTGTGTGTTGCATGCGCAAACGGGAAGCTTATTACTCGACCCTTGCAATTTAAGATTCAAGCAGAATTTATGCCATTCCGTGAACGAATTCAAGGAGATATATGCGGACCTATTAGTCCCTTGTCAGGACCTTTCCGCTATTTCATGGTGTTAATAGACGCTTCCTCGAAGTGGAGCCATGTATGTCTATTATCTACTAGAAACCATGCATTTGCACGATTGACTGCCCAGATCATACAATTGAAGACACATTTTCCAGACCATAGAATCAAATCCATTCGAATGGATAATGCTGGAGAATTTACCTCCGTGACACCCCGTGTCACGGCAGCCAAATTCTGCAAAAAACACACAAAAACTGAACCAAACTGAGATCAAACCAAATCTGAATGAAAAATCAAAAGTTCAAACAAATGTCAAACCAATACTTGTGAAGCAACTCAAATTTTCCAATAACAACTTGACCCAAACAAAAATTCTGTGGTCTCCATGTCTGATAAGATATTTTTGGTGAATTTATCTAGATTTGTCAAATTCTGGAAGTACCTCTAAAAATTCAAAGAAAGCCCTGCAAATCTTGTTGTTCCTCGATTTTTGATTCAAAATCTGTCACTCCAAAGTGCATCGACCCAAAAAGAAAGTTGGAGCTGGATCTGTACTCTTCCATCCCAGAATTTTTCATGATTTTTTAAGCCATTGAAGATGTCCAAATAATTCGGAGAAAAGCATCGGATTTAAATCAATGAAAAGGAAAAAGCTGCCGGCCCCACTTGTCATCCCATCCCTCTCTCTGAGCTGCGCAGGAACTCACCGGCACGTCGCTGCCGGCAAGCCAGCCACGCTGCGCCTCCTCCACCGCTCATCCGTACGCCGCAGGGAGAAAAACCGAGCCCACTCCTCTCTCCGGTCGAAACCCTAGCTCCTTTTTCCTCCCAATCCCGCCGCCACCACCTTCCTCCGTCGCCACTCGAGCTAGAGCTCCACTCACGGTCAGCCGCCGACGAGCTACCTCCGGCCGAGCTGAACCGCTTCGAGCTGCTCCAGAGTACCATCAACCCCTCCATGGCCACCATTCTCCAAGTCCCTCCGTGAGCCTCGAGAATCGGGCGAATCTTCTTCAAGTCCGGCCGTCGGTCCTCTTCCGCGCCGCCGCGCGATTCGCCCTATCCGGTGAGCCTTCCGTCGATTAGTCGCGCGATGCGCTCCTGCGCTGTGACGCGCACCACCTTACTTCCTTGTCTCTCTGTTTCCGCAGCTTCACGCGACGCCGCATCATTTTTCCCCTCCGCTGCCGTTCACCATTGCAGCGACCCCTCCATCAAGCTTCGTCCTCCGGCCACCCTCGTCGTCAGCCCATTGGACCCTGAAGTGCATGTCATCTCCGCGAAGCCTGTGCTCGCGCAAACTCGTCCCCGCGCCACGCCGACTCGCCGGAACACCGCTGTCACCTCGTCGCCGTTCGCCTCCGCGTCGCCAGCCACCTTCCCCTCCTCGCCGTCGACGTCGTGTACCCTGACGAGGCCCGCGAAACCAAGGTGAAGCCCATGCGCCCTCCCTTTCACTCCCTCGTCGCCCTTCTCCGCCGGAACGGCCGCGCCGCCATCGCCGCCGCGCCATGCGCGTCGTGCGTGCGCGCACCGTGGGCGCTGGACCCAGATCCAGCCCAGCCCAACCCAGCAGCCCAGATCCACCCCGGCCCATTCCTTTTTCTCGGTTTAAATGAATTCCCAAAAAATGCAAGAATATTGTAAAATCGATATAAAAATAAATGCACATCAGAAAAATACAAATCCAATTTTGTTGGTTTCCTTGTAGCTTGATATATCCAGTAAAAATGCCAAATCACAGAAAATGCATTCTCGGTTTTCTGTAAAAATACATTTGTACAAATCTTGTTTAAATCATAATAAATTCTCTGTTGCTCCATAAATCCCAAACTCTTGCATGCTGGTAAAGTATCTATTACCACACCTACAGAGCATTTTCCCACTATCATAGCTTACTTAATTATTTTCTTATGATTTAAATTGTTCCTGCATTGTTTAAATTATTATAAATAATCCATAAGCCAATAAATCATCACACTTCTCAGTAAATAACTTTCAGTAATGCCTAACCCCAGAAAAATGTCGCTGCACCATAATTTAATTTTGAAATTTTGTAAACCAAGTCCATTGCTTAAGTGAATTTAATTTAATGGCATTATTGTCATTGCATCTAACATGCATTTCTCCTTGTCATGACGTATAGCGCTCGAGGTGATCCAGGAGCAGCAGGAGGATCAGGATGCTGAGCAGTTCAGGAGGAGATATTAGCTAACTCTCTAGTAGCTAACATCGCATTTGAGCCACAGGCAAGCCCCGGTGCATGCCCACCTATTTAGAATTTGTTTTCTCACTTGATTGGGGCTAATAATTGTTTGTGCATTAGGTTTATTAGGAGTTGCTGTGAAACCATAGAACTGCATTAGGACTACCCTTCCAGATCTACCTTGTGTCCTATTTGTAGATGTGGTCTAGGTTAACGTTAGAACTTGCTATGCTTAGTGGCTAGCGAACGGTAGAAGACGAGTGGTAGGTCCCACTCGCATAATAGGAATCACCCTGGATTGTACTAGATGAATAGGATTTGTTGAGACCGGACGGGGGATTGTTTGTATAGGCTGGATGGAGAAGGCTGGGCCTTCACGGTGGTAGCCCCGTCTGTGTCGGTTAAGGACCGTCCGTTGTTGGCCCTGTTGAGCAAGTTCGAACGTACTGATCACATGCAAGTGTTTTATGGGCCTAGTAAACCTAGTAGCTTAGCAATCGTGGGGACGAACCTTACCCTGCTGCTTCGGGGAAATGGGACCATAGGCAACGGCGGGGCCGGGTGTCGTGTGGGGCCTGATGATTCGCCGTGAGTAGCAGCTAGATTTCGGCCTTGCGGGGGCTTTGTAAAAGGTTGCCATATGCAGTGCCTTTGTGCTGCATATGTCGTGTGGTCAGGTTTCTCCTATAGGATGTACATCGATGCCGCCGCTCTCGGTCATGAGCAACCTTGCTCACTGCGTCACATCGTAGTATGATATGATTGATGATGATGCTCTAGTACTACTGTGTTTATCTTTCATTACTATATTTACTGCTGCACTGTTGCTATGATGTATTGCTTTATATCTGTTTAGCGATAAGTGCACTGTTTTACTGGCTAAGTACTTAATCTGAATTAAAACTTGAAAGTAAGGACCAAGTAATTAGTGCGGTTTATGCTAATGAGTCAGCCTACCCCTTGTAGCCTTTGCATTCTAGGAGTCGGCTGTAGTTAGCCACGTTGACGGGTAAGTCTTGCTGAGTATTAGTTGCTCAGGGTTTGGCTCTTTATCTTTTTGTGCAGGTAGTTATTGCTTCCGCTGATGCTTGGTGGAGTTTCTCAGCAGGTCCACATCGCAGGGCTTCGATGTGCGACCTTTGCATCATCGAGAGTAGTAGTTATTTATCTATCTTCACACTTCCGCTGTGTACCCTCGTGTTTTTAATCCTCTTGTGACTTGATGTAATAACTTAAAGACTTAATTCGTGCTCTTTATGTGATGTACTGTTGTGTCCGTTCACCGGCACTTCTGACTCGATCCTGTGAAAAGCGGAGACGCTTCAACCTCAAAGGTATTTGATGGTTATTGTACGAGTATGGGCATCAAAGTGGAACACTCCGTACCACACGTGCATACACAAAATGGTCTCACAGAATCATTAATCAAGAGGATCAAATTGATCGCTCGATCATTGCTACAGAATTGCTTATTGCCTAGCTCTTGTTAGGGGCATGCTGTGTTGCATGCAGCAGCGCTTATCCAATTACGACCATCTGCTACACATGAAGAATCACCATTAGCATTGGTGCGTGGTAGAATACCAAATGTTTCCCATATACGAAGATTTGGATATGATGTATACATTCCAATTCCTCCACCTCAGTGAACTGCAATGGGCGCACAACGGAAACTTGCAGTTTGCGTTGGCTATGAAAGTCTGTGCATAATCAAGTGCTTAGAACCCTCCACTGAAGATTTGCATACGGCAAGGTTCGCTGATTGTATCTTTAATGATGATCATTTCCCGGCATTAGGGGAGGAAAGTATCTCTCTAGAGAAGAATGCCGGCAAATAGATTGGGATGCTAAAGGAATCCTAGGAATGGATCCTCGCACTAAAGAAGCTGAACTCGAAGTTCAGAATATATTCCACTTGCAGAGAGTTGCTAATGAATTGCTTGAAGCTTTCACCAACACAAAAGACATTGTAAAGTCTCATATACCGGCTGCAAATGCTCCTGAAAGAATAGAAATCCCATTTGAAGGGGATGAATTTATGGAATTCCAACCTTCTTCCATAAAAGCAATGAATGCTAGGAAGAGGGGGAGTGAGCCGGTTATAAGGGCACCCAAGAGGCCTAGAGTACAAGCTCAAGCTAAAGCTCCTAGGAGACGTCCTGTGGAGAAAAAACCTAAGCAAAATACTCAAAAGAAAAACATAGAAGGTGAAAGTGATCCACACGAAGTGGTGAGACTTGAAGAATCAAACCTAAGTGAGAATGTGCATGAATCTCATGAGGGGATACCGGAAATTCCTAACCTCAATATATCTATCGATAATGAGGATCAAGGAAATGAAAACTCAACGAACTATGTTGAGACTGGAGTGGTATATAATAGAAAGACAATTGAAGTCAATACATACTTTGCTGAAACGATCGCAACTCAAATTAATTCGGAATCTGAACCAAAATCAATAAAGGAATGCAAGAAGCGTCCTGATTGGCCAAAGTGGAAAGATGCAATCTATGCAGAGTTAAACTCGCTAAAGAAAAGAGAAGTGTTTGGTAGTGTAAACCTTACACCAACTGGCATTAAACCAGTAGGTCACAAATGGGTGTTTGTCCGGAAGAAAAATGCTCAAAATAAAGTGACTAGATATAAGGCGAGACTCGTAGCGCAAGGTTTCACGCAGAGACCTGGCATTGACTACGAAGAAACATACTCACCCGTAATGGATGGAATCTCATTCCGGTATTTGATCTCAATGGCAGTGAATACGAATTTGCAGATGCGACTTATGGATGTGGTCACAGCATATCTATATGGAACATTAGATACAGAAATCTATATGAAAGTTCCAGAAGGCATCCAAGTCCCAAATGAAGATGACCGCAAATTATATAGAGTCAAATTACAAAAGTCACTATATGGTTTGAAACAATCAGGAAGAATGTGGTACAACAAGCTTAGCATATTTTTCTTGGAAAAGGGATTTGTGAAGAATGAAGATTGTCCATGTGTATTCATAAAGAAATCAGAGAAAGGCTTTTGCATTATCTCTGTTTATGTTGACGACTTGAACATCATTGGTACCACCAATGAAATTGAAGAAACTTGCTCATACTTGAAGACTGAATTTGAAATGAAAGACTTGGGCAAGACTACATATTGTTTGGGTTTGCAACTCGAACATACTCCAGAAGGTGTACTCTTGCATCAATCAAACTATACCAAGAAGGTATTAGAGAGATTTAATATGCACGAATCATATCCACTCCGATCACATATGGTGGTGAGATCACTTGATATAGATGAAGATCCCTTTAGACCAAAGCAAGAAGATGAGGAAGTATTGGGACCTCAATATCCATATCTAAGTGCCATCGGTGCCTTGATGTACCTTGCAAATGGTACGAGACCTGCTGTTAATCTACTCGCAAGATATGGCTCAGCACCAACTCGGAGGCATTGGAATGGCATCAAGCAAATCCTCCGATATTTGAGAGGAACTGAAGACCTTGGATTATTTTTCAAGAAGAATGGAGAATTAACCCTTGTGGGTTATGTCGATGCTGGATATTTGTCCGATCCACATAAATCAATATCTCAGACAGGATATGTGTTTTTATTTGGAGGAACGTCAATATCTTGGAAGTCAACGAAGCAAACATTGGTGGCTACATCGACAAATTACTCGGAGATCATCGCATTGTTTGAAGCTGCAAAGGAGTGCGCCTGGCTCAGGAGGATGACAAGCCATATCATGACTACATCTGGAGTGGCGTATACTCCATTCCCTACAATTATCTATGAAGATAATAAAGCTTGTATTGCACAAATACAATCGGGATATGTAAAGTCAAATAGGACAAAGCATATGTTACCTAAATTCTTCCACACGCATGAAATGCAATAGCAGGGAGAGATTTTAGTAACACATGTCCGATCTTGTGACAATCATGCAAATATGTTCACAAAGGCATTACCTGCTCGCACTCTCAAAAAGTGTCGGCGTGGTATTGGCATGAGAAGACTTAGAGAAGTGCTTGGAACAGGGGGAGAACTTCCCTAAGTACATCACATTCCCAAATTAAGTGAGTTATCTCGAAGATGATTCATATCAGTCATGCAGATTGATAAGCATTAATCATGAAGATTAGAACATTGTGCTCTTTTTCCCTTATGAGTTTTTCACATGAAGTTTTCTCAGTAAGGTTTTTAACGAGGAAATGCGTGCAATATGAGTGGTGGTAATATCTGCTCTTTTATCCATTTTTCCCACTGGGTTTTTAGGAGTTTTTATGAGGCATACTTATCACGATAAAGAGCCCAAAGGGAGTGTTGTAAAACTCTTTATTGGGCCAGGCCCACCTTCTAGAAAAAGGAGTCCTGGTCCATATGGGCTACTTTATCGAATCTGGACCCAACACGAAGTTAGGGTTTCCCCCTTATAAATAGTTGAGGAGACCCCCTATGTACAAACACCAGAATTTCGTAATAAAGAATTTCGTCTCCTCTATTCCAGTTTTACTTTTGTTATTCGTCTCGAACCACGTGCCGTCGTTTTCGCCGATAACCTAACATCTTGTTTGCGCACGGAATATTTTTTTCTGCAATTTTATACTCCATTTTTGGAAGTGCCAAAAATGTTCCAGAAAAATCCTGAATTTCTTTGCATCCAACTATGTGAACACACCCATCATTCCCGGTCCACCATAGGGGAATGGGCTTGTCCAGGCCTAAAATGAATCGTTGCATTAGTTATCGGTAGCCCAACCCAACAAAAGCCGATCCACTCCGCCGGCCCGTCCCTTCCGCACAAATGTTAATAAACCTAGTCAAGCTACTAGGAAACGGTGGTTGCATTGCGGCAGCGGCGACGACGAAGTTGAAGCCTCGATCGCGCCCCGGCCACGCAGAAAGCATCACCCAGCTCTCAAGGTATGCATTGATAAAATCGATGCTAGACACTTTATTTATTTACGCGCAGTATTGATTGCTTCACTTCTGGAAACTCCTTGGATTTCCCTGTACGTATGTAAGAACAAACACCTGTTCACAAATGAATCCCCTCGATCTCTTCCTCCATATGTCCGATCCCAGGAACTAATTAAACTTCTGATCTACTTCAATGGCCAGCTCTCTCACGACATGTCCTAGTGTTGCAACTCTCGTGTGCTTGGATCCTTATTTCTATGTTATTACCGATCCATACGTGTTATGAGTTTACTAGCAGAGTAGACTGCGTTAAGTGATCGTCTCTGCATGTATTCCTCATCTTTGAATGCAGGCTTTGATGGTGGCATGATCCACTGTTACCGGCCAAACAATGTATATAAAGAAGGTAATGGTTGTTGCAGACTTCCAGTTTAATGTGCTTTATATGAATCATAGCAGGTGTTTGAGTATAATTGGCCCTGCTATATTGAAGCGTCTCCGCTTTTCACAGGATCGAGTTGGTACGTGCAGATGAACAGACACAACAGTACACCACATAAAAGCACCAATTTTACATCTTTAAGTTATTACATTAGGTACAATGATTTAAAACTCGTGAGTAGCACAGCGGAAATCTAAAAGATACAACAATACTACTACACTCGACGATATAAGCCACACATCGAAGCTCGGCGATGTGGACCTGGAAAGATCAGCAACTCCACCAAGAATGACGAAGCAACACTAACCTGCACAAAAACATAAAGAGCCAAACCCTGAGCAACTAATACTCAGCAAGACTTACCCGTCAATGTGGCTAACTACAGCCGACTCCTAGTATGCAAAGGCTACAAGGAATAGGCTGACTCACTTGCATAAAGCGCACTAATTACTTTGTCCTTACTTTCAAGTTTTATTTTCAAGTTAAGTACTTAGCCAGTAAAACAGTGCATCTATCTCTAGAACAAGTATAGAATAACCATACATCAAGTAATAACAGTATACAGCAAGATATGTAAATATAACAATAATAAACTAGCATCATCATCATCATCAATCATATCACACTACGATGTGGCGCATTGAACAAGTGGGTGTTCATTTCCGAGAGCGGCGGCATCGATGTACATCCTGGAGGAGAAAACCTGACCACACGACATATGCAACACAAAGGCCACATATGGCAACCGTTGACGCTGGTCCCCCTAGAGCTAGGCCAGATCTAACTCCTCCAGAGAAAGGCCCTCCCGCTACGGTCCCCGTCCCAGACGTACGCCCCGTTCGGGAGGCATCCATTCTCTCCCAAAAATACCATGATAGAAAGAGCCAGGTATCCACCGCACACTAGGGCAACACAGGCTACTAGGTTTACTAGGCCCATAGAACACTAGCATGTGATCAGTACGTTCGAACTTGCTCAATAGGGCCAACAACGAACGGTCCTTAATCAACACAGACAGGGCTACACCACCGTGAAGGCCCAGCCTTCTCCAACCATCCTATACAAAAAAAAATCCCCGTCCGGTCTCAACAAATCCTAAATCCATCTAGTACAATCCAGAATGATTCCTATCATGCGAGTGGGACCTACCACTCAACTTCTACCGTTCGCTAGACCCTAAGCATAGCGGATTCTAACAATATCCTAGAACTAACTACTACAAAAATAGGACACAAGGTAGGATATGAAAGGGTAATCCTAATGCAGTTCTAAGTTTCACATCAACTCCTAATAAACCTAATGCACAAACAATTACTAGCGCCAAACAAGTGATAAACAAAAATCCTAGATAGGGAGGCATGCACCGGGGCTTGCCTGGCTAAGGGACGATACTATCACTAGTACAGTCAGCAACAATCAGTCAGTGGCTCCTCCTGAGAGACTCAGCATCCTAGTCCTCCACCTGCTCCTGAATTGCCTCGATAGGTATATGCCATGACAAGGAATGCAAGTTAGATACAAGTAATATAATGCAATTAAGAATTTAATTACTTGATAGGATAGTCATTCACACTGTAAGTTCAAATGATTAACTTTGTTAATTACTTTCATTTGAAGTATTTCCTTCATTGACTTTCAATTAAGTTAACCATTTAATCAATTTGAGTTGATTAAATAAATGATTTGATTTTGAAAATTAAATTATGTACAGTGGTATTTTTCTGGTGAAAGTCACCACTGGAAGTGACTTATGGTGAAGTTTGATGATTTATGGATGAAGGGATTATTTATAATAATTTATACAATGTAGAGAATGATTTAAATCATAAGAAAAGAATTAGACATCATATGACAGTGGAAAAATGCTCTGTATGTGTGTAAACAGATACTGGCAGATGTGCAACAGTTAGTGATTTATAGAGCAACAGAGAATTTATAAGGAATTAAGCAAGATCTGCACAGATGTATTTTTCAGAAAATACACAATGTGCAAAAGGGTGGTTTGGCATTTTTCCTGGACAGGGCATGCTACAGGGAAGCTAACAAAATTGGATTCACTTTTTTCTGAGTTGTATACAATTTACTATGCATTTTACAAATTTGTTTCATTTCCTGGAGATTTAACAAATTCGGAAAAAGACTAAACAAAGGGCGGGCCAATTAGATCTGAGCTGCACAGAGGGCCACAGAGCTTGGGCCACACTAGGTCTGGACTGGCCACAAGTTATCTAGCCAGTCATGTGCGAGCCACACAAGCGACCACAGAATTGTGGCACACCAGATCCGGAGGTGTGCCACACCGGATCCGGCCGGGCTAGGCACGGCGCCTGCTCACCGGAGGGCGGCGGCGCATCACCGGAGTAGAGTTCCTGGCGACCAAATGAGACAGGGCTAGTACGGAGCGAGAGAGGAGACGATGGCGGTTTCACCTCGACGACCGGGGAGTCGCGGGGATGGCCGGAGTGGCTTGGTGGCGACGAGACGTCGGTGGCGGAGCTTCGGCGTGGTGGCGAGAGGGGTGACGGGCATCTCCAGCTACAACGTGGGCACGCGAGCTTCTCCTTGACGTGGTGAACCATGGCGCGGTTGGTGTCGACGTGGGTAAGGCCGAGAAGACGGAGTTCGTCCGAGGTTGGCGGGCGAGGTTGACCGGCGGTGGGGAAAAGATGATTTACGACGAGGACACTGCACGGAGACGAGGAAAAAGCGGTCAAGGGGGTGCGCGACCCCACGGAGAGACTTCTAGAGCGGGTAAATGGAAGATGGCTCACCGGAGCGCGGGAATCGGGCAGCGGCGTGGCGGTGACACGGTTGGCCGGGGTCGGGGAAGATGGCTTCAATTCGCGCGTCTCACGGCGGAGGAGGGAGAATGGTGCGCACGTAGAGGTGGTGGAGGCCGTCGCAGAGCCATGTAGAGGAGTGTCGCGCCCGGGGATGGCTCGTCTGCGGCAGGCGATGTGTTGAGCTTGAGGCGGCTGGCAATGGTGATGAGGCGGTGGTGAGAGCTAGGGTTTGGGGAGGCCGGGACGAGGAAATGAGAGCGAGAGCGAGTGGAAGAGGAGCGGGGCGTGCTCTTGTCGCTGCGGCGCATCGACGAAAGGCGGGGAAGCGCGGAGCATTCCTCCGACCATCGTCGGCGACGTGGCGGGCATCCTCCGACGCGGACAGTGAGGGACCGGTTGCTGACAGGTGGGCCCTCGGGCATCTTTCATTTTTCCAGGAATTAATCGAATTGTGAATTTCCCTAAACTTTGGCACATAATTTGAAGTAGCAACCAAGCTCCAAAATATCTATCATATTGTTGACGGCCCTTAAGTACCACTTTTGACCGTCAATTACCTGCATAAAAGAAATAAAATGAACACCAAACATAGTGGTAGGAGTTTATTACTAACGATTTCCACGAGTGTTGGTGAATTTGTGAGTGCAGGTACATTTCATATCAAAAGGAGGGAATTCACATCACGAAGGCCACAACACATCACTCCGAGAAAATCAGCACAGGCAGCCCAACAAGATATGGATCAAAAGTCATACAAAACTCAACCAACTTGGGCCAATGCACGAAGATCATTGAACAAGACATCAAGGAGGACCCCTCGGCCAAAGCCCAAGGCCAAATGGGCCAAGGGGGGGTCAGCCGACCTGCTACAGTGAGGTCGGCCGACCTGCTACAGTGGCCAATCTGGCCCATCTTTCTCTGGCTGGTCGCCACCGCCTTCCTGATGTCGGTTCTGCCTGCATTTAATGCGTTGAGGCGGTGCATTGAGGCGGTGGAGGCCCCCAAACCGACCTACTCAAGACTATAAATAGAGGGGTACCCCCTCCCCTCAAGGACACACAAGAAGAAGAGTCTCATTCCACTCCCAAGGGCCTAGAGCCATTTGTACACTAGTAGAGTAGGGAGAGAGTAGGGTAGGAGAGAAGGGTAGTCCTCCCCGTGTGAGAACTTAGCCCAAATCTTGTATCTTGGAGGATACTTATTTATATTGGAGTGTTCTTCGTTCGTTCACTGTTCGTTCGTTCTTCGTTCATCGTTCGTTCATCGTTCGTTCGTCGTTCATCTTCATTACAAGTAAGTACTCTCGATCTCCTATTGGATTGTATGTTTCTATTCTAGTATAGGTTCTTCCTCTACTTGCATGCGTGATCATCGTTCTATTCAAGTAAGCATTTAGAGGCAGAATTTATCTTTAGTCTTGTGAACTAGATTAGGTCTGGCAACGAGGACTTGATTGCCTTGTTGTCACGTGACCTTGGGACTGGCGTAGGGACTTAATAGCCCTAGTGTCACGTGTCCTAGGAGAGGGTCGCCGGTAGGTGGTGACAGCCCTGCTTGCTTAATCCTCTCTGTTCTAGGGAATTGACTACTGGGAATCGGTCTGGCAGCGAGGTCTTAATTGCCTTGTTGTCACGTGACCCTAGGACTGGCCTAGGGACTTAATAGCCCTAGTGTCACGTGTCCTAGTAGGGGGGTTTGCCGGTAGGTGGTGACAGCCCTGCTGTGTTTACTCTTCCTTGTTCCAGATAGAACTTCATCCATAGGAATCCTCTCTACCCATACCTACCATCCTTCTTCGTGTCCTTGGACAGCTAGACTAGTAGATAATTCCACTCCGTTCCTTTGGGATAATATAAATAACGATACCCTTGAATACTCACGGGTGAAGTGCTACAACGGTATTCTCCGTACGCTTGCGGATTTATCTGTGACGTTAAGAAATACCAACAAGCATTTCTAGCGCCGTTGCCGGGGAACGGTAGTTGCTTTTTGTCTTCGAACCTAGTTGGTCCTCGTATTGTATCCCTTTTATTTATCCTTCTTTTTATTTCTTACCTTTTATCCATCATCAATCTTCCACCATCTATCATTTCTATCCTTTCCTTGAAAACACCAAAAACATTTATCATGGAGCCAGAACCTACAATCCAATCCTTCTCTGCTCCAAGGGGAATGTCATTTGAGCCACCACCATCCTCCAAACCCATTTCCACATCCGGCTATATGATCCACCCCACTTTTATAACCATGGTCAGAAACCGACCCTTCTCTGGAACTGACCAAGAAAATCCATATCACCATCTGCGAGAGTTTGAGCAAGTGTGTTCATGCGTCGTGATCCAAGGCATGGCACAAGAAACCGTGAAATGGAAGTTGTTTCCTTTCTCCCTTCGTGAGAGAGCGGAACAATGGTACACGATTGTCGTCAGAAACATGAATGGGGACTGGGAAAAACTCCGAGATAAATTTTGCTCAGTCTTCTTTCCCTTATCCCGAATCGTTGCTCTCCGGTTAGAAATCATGAATTTCTCGCAGAATGAGAAGGAGTCCATAGGTGCAGCCTGGGTTAGGTTTTCCTTGCTAACTCTTACTGGCCCAAACTTGTCTATCCCTGATCCCATGCTATTGCAATATTTCTACATGGGTTTAGACAAGAAATCCGCCCTATATCTTGATATCGCCGCTGGAGGGTCCTTTGCTTCCAAAACACCAACCGAAGGGAGAGAAATCTTGGAGCGGATCACAGAAAATAATTCCTTCATCAATCTTCATAGTGAGTCCCTCCAAGAGCAAGTTGTGTCAAGCATTAAGGAACCCTCAACACCCGAATCCATCCCTCCTTTGTCCACATCCCATGATTCGCCTGTTGAGCCTCCTCTGGTAACAAGCATTAAAGAACCATTTCTCAAGGAGGACTTGAAGGACATTCTTGAGAAAACCTCTTTCGCCACCACTACCATTCATAATTCTCTGGCGAAACCCCTTCTCGATCATGAACTACTTGAGCAAGTGAAGTTTGTATCCCCATCCACATCATTGGATCCTGCTCTATATGAGGATGAGAGGTTTTTCACCCAAGATGAGGATAGAGAAAAAGAAACTTTCTTAACCCAACGATCTTCATCACCATCGCTCTATCTTGAGCCTCTTCCCTTAGCCCTCCGTGTACAATTATGCTTGGTGATCAAGAACCTCTTGAGAAGGAAAACTCTTGGGCTATGGACTTCCTTGAGGCATCAACTCTAGAAGAACCTGATCCTTTGCATGAGCATGAAAGTTTCTTCCTTGAAAACTCACAAGAAACATGCTCATTTGATAGTTCTCTAGAGTCATCGCCCGTTAAACATGATCCTAAGCATGAGCATGATAGCTTCTTTCTTGAACACCCACAAGAAACATGCTCATGCCATGAGTTTCTAGAGTCATCACCCGTTAGAGCGAAATCCATGTTTGATGCCTACAACCACCTTGGTCCTCTCTTTTGTTACTCATTCTTTAGGTTGGTTGTAGATGCTTTCGTTTATCACAAATATTGCAAATCTCGTGGTTGCATATCGGCACTAACTTTGCAGGGATTAGAATGGAGGAAAGTCTTGCTCATCGGACTTAAAACGATGATGCCCTTGCCGATAGGATAATCGGTAGTTATCTCATATTTGCATTCTTTTGCATATTTGATTTCTCCATCAACATGCATATTTGGATTTTTCTACAAAGTTGCACTTGCATTCTTGCATGTTTGAATCGTCCCAACATTTGTTTGGGATTGTTCAAACCACCTGCCATTTGCATTTTGTGAAAATGAATTTGAGACAATCTTCTGTTAGAAAATGTTTTGAGCAAAATTTTGGAGGGGTTTTGGCACAACTCCCATTGACTTCTTATCACATAGCCATTGGGGAGTTGTGTGCCAAGTTGGACTTCATCTTTTTGAAGGAAGAGTGCTTGAATTTTTAGCTCCATTTCTCGTTTTACTTAAGCACCTTCCCAACAAAATTTTTGCTCACATTTCTCCATGTTTTCATTGCATTTGTCTCAAGTTCAAGAAAATGATTTCCCCTTCTTTTCTTTTGATTTTATTTGCATTCTTTTGTTGCGATCAAGAAGCTTTGCAGCAACCGACGGGTGATCCACATTGTTTACACTAACATAACCCATTCTCGAGTTTGCTCTTGTGTTTTCGCTCTTATGTGCAGCCATGAAAAGGGCCGACAAGCGACTCAACAACGCGTTGAAGAAAGACGACATGCCAATATCATGCCACGCTGCACAAAGCCCGATCAATATCATGGGGATCGACACCAATCAAGGACTACGGGCGAAGAACAAGTGTGGGGGAGGATCCCTCCTCCACTATGGTAACTTGTATCGCAACTTATATCCTTTTGCTTTCGCCTTACATGATAAAAACATAAACTTGAAAAAATAGTTTGAATAAACTAGGCGTTTTTATTTCCCTTTCCAACATATCATGCGCCTTGAGTTATTTTACTAAATTCAATAAATTTAGGCTCCCCGGTCTTTAACCCCGGTAGAGTCCTTTTTTGTTTCCACATTTGTTTGTCTCTTTCGAATAAATAAGCTAGGTACAATAACAAGTGTGGGGGAGACCTCTTGGTCCTTCATCAAGCACACACTCAAGGTCTCCCACCAACATGATGCACAACATCGCACCAATCAACACGCAAAGGAGTGGAGCCATCGGGGCAAGAAGACAAAGATCAATCCTATGACCCCTCTTGGTCTCCACTTCATCTAATGCGACGGTTTGCACATCCTATACCCTACTCTCCAATTCTTGAGTTGAAATAAATTTCTTGCATCATTCACTAAAATTTAACTCAATGATAAAACAAATCTTTTACCCCTCGACAAACATGCATGCTTCTGTTTGGTTGGCCTGCATATTCTTTATTCCTCGCTTTGCACACCTGTTGCTTGTGAACACCATTATCATAGGAACCCATGTTTATCTAAGTTGTTGGCGAATGTGATATGGTTGGATGATAGGAATCTTGCTTCTTTTGTATAGAGTTCTTGGGAATTTATCTTGAAAATTTAAAAATCCATAACCTTGCGCTCCTCAATGATCTTATATTCCTACCAGAGCCAAATAATGATCATATTGAAAACCCCTACAAATGCTGCTTGTTATTTCTTTGAGCTTTGTCAAATTGTGTGACCCTTGTGAGATGCTTGTCATACTTTCATGATCAAGAACACTTACACCTACACCACCATTACAAAACATGCTAACTTCTACACTGGAAGTTAGCAACACCATTTCCTTCCATCTACCCGCCAAATAAATACTCCATCACTTGTTGTTGATGTCTCTCTCCAAATACTCTTGCAAAAGAGACATGGCTATAAAAAAAATAAAAATAGAGAGAAGTTGAAAAAAAAAAGAGAAAAAAAAAGGAGAGTGCTCATATGGATGAGCATGAATAAAGAAAGACCTGCTCAAACATGTTGAGCATGATGAAAAAAAAAAAGAGAGAAGAAGAAAAAAAAAAGAGAGAGGTGATAGCCATGTTCTCAAACAAAATTCAATCAAGAGGGAGACATCATCGCATCAAGGGGTATCCACCTCATTCCATTTACCACACACATATCCACACACATGCACATTCTTGATCAGATTGTATGGCTTGTTTTCTCTTTTGGATCCACTCTTTGACTTCGCAATATAAGTGATGCAAGTATGCTCCTTTTCATCCCTACCAAGCTCCACATAAAGCCTTACCTAGAAGTAGGATGAAAGGAGGCAAACACATTGCCTTGGTGAGGAATCATACACATTGAGCGAATTGAGAGAATCATTTGAGGAGTACAAGCTATGCTTTGACTTTGAAAATCTTTCAAAAACCCAAGTTACTCAGCAGAGGGGTATTGATGACTTGAATCATGACCGTTCCATTCCTCAACCGCCCAAGATGGCATGATAGCCACATCAAAGTTCACAGGTGCAGGTATGGCTTGGAATAACTTGTATGCTAGCATCATACCATAGGAAGTCATGTTTTATCTTAATCTTCCACCTTCACTCGAGGACGAGCAAAGGCTCAAGTGTGGGGGTGTTGTTGACGGCCCTTAAGTACCACTTTTGACCGTCAATTACCTGCATAAAAGAAATAAAATGAACACCAAACATAGTGGTAGGAGTTTATTACTAACGATTTCCACGAGTGTTGGTGAATTTGTGAGTGCAGGTACATTTCATATCAAAAGGAGGGAATTCACATCACGAAGGCCACAACACATCACTCCGAGAAAATCAGCACAGGCAGCCCAACAAGATATGGATCAAAAGTCATACAAAACTCAACCAACTTGGGCCAATGCACGAAGATCATTGAACAAGACATCAAGGAGGACCCCTCGGCCAAAGCCCAAGGACAAATGGGCCAAGGGGGGGTCGGCCGACCTGCTACAGTGAGGTCGGCCGACCTGCTACAGTGGCCAATCTAGCCCATCTTTCTCTGGCTGGTCGCCACCGCCTTCCTGATGTCGGTTCTGCCTGCATTTAATGCGTTGAGGCGGTGCATTGAGGCGGTGGAGGCCCCCAAACCGACCTACTCAAGACTATAAATAGAGGGGTACCCCCTCCCCTCAAGGACACACAAGAAGGAGAGCCTCATTCCACTCCCAAGGGCCTAGAGCCATTTGTACACTAGTAGAGTAGGGAGAGAGTAGGGTAGGAGAGAAGGGTAGTCCTCCCCGTGTGAGAACTTAGCCCAAATCTTGTATCTTGGAGGATACTTATTTATATTGGAGTGTTCTTCGTTCGTTCATTGTTCGTTTGTCGTTCGTTCTTCGTTCATCGTTCGTTCGTCGTTCGTTCATCGTTCGTTCGTCGTTCATCTTCATTACAAGTAAGTACTCTCGATCTCCTATTGGATTGTATGTTTCTATTCTAGTATAGGTTCTTCCTCTACTTGCATGCGTGATCATCGTTCTATTCAAGTAAGCATTTAGAGGCAGAATTTATCTTTAGTCTTGTGAACTAGATTAGGTCTGGCAACGAGGACTTGATTGCCTTGTTGTCACGTGACCTTGGGACTGGCGTAGGGACTTAATAGCCCTAGTGTCACGTGTCCTAGGAGAGGGTCACCGGTAGGTGGTGACAGCCCTGCTTGCTTAATCCTCTCTGTTCTAGGGAATTGACTGCTGGGAATCGGTCTGGCAGCGAGGTCTTAATTGCCTTGTTGTCACGTGACCCTAGGACTGGCCTAGGGACTTAATAGCCCTAGTGTCACGTGTCCTAGTAGGGGGGTTTGCCGGTAGGTGGTGACAGCCCTGCTGTGTTTACTCTTCCTTGTTCCAGATAGAACTTCATCCATAGGAATCCTCTCTACCCATACCTACCATCCTTCTTCGTGTCCTTGGACAGCTAGACTAGTAGATAATTCCACTCCGTTCCTTTGGGATAATATAAATAACGATACCCTTGAATACTCACGGGTGAAGTGCTACAACGGTATTCTCCGTACGCTTGCGGATTTATCTGTGACGTTAAGAAATACCAACACATATGGCCAACATGCACATCTGAAATCCAAAAGGATTTAAAATGGCAGCTGGTCAAAGTAGGATACCTTTTAAGATTGGAGAATTTATTTGAAAAACTAGATGAATTTCTAAAATCACTAGAAATTCTCCAAAATTCTTTCTTTAGGTCCTGCATCCATTTATATTTTTGGTTGCTCAACTTGTTATGTAAAACTGTGAATTCCTTCACAAGGCTTGGTTTGACAATTGTTTGAATTTTGAATTTCGAATTTGATCTTGGTTTCGTTTTGTGTTCTGTTCAGATGGCGATGTGTGTGCTGGCTGGCTTCAGTGACACGGGGTGTCACATATATGATCCAGCTATACGGTTTGTCCAGCTGAGTGACGTGTTTCTGAACCTACGAAATGAAGATAGGGTTGCCCTTCTCCACGTGTGCCTCCCTTTTATTTGAACACTCTAGATAGTTGGAATAGGTGCATGTAGCCTTGTGTTTGATACTAATAACTATCTCCAGGAAGGTGCTGGACAATCGGTTCTATCGGGTTTTGTTGAGATAGTGTTTGATAATTCGGACAACCGTATTCCAGTAAGTCTTCTAATTGACAAAAAATAGTTGGATTTAGTTCAAATTGTCTATTTGAGATTTAAGTGTTCACATATATCTTCTTTGAAAAAAGTATCAACACCTAGATCGATCTGGGCAGTACTCATTTAGTTGCCACAGCATCATATTGGCTGGTGATAAGCATATTTCAGATACACAAGTCTAGATGATTGCCTTTTGCATTAGCTGAATATAATGTATGAGCCATGTGAGGCTGAAAATACTTAATTTTTTTGCAGGTGGATAAGGAGGAGGTGCATTTGTGTAGGACACTCGTTTCTAAGGAGGATAAATACTACTTAGATGGAAAGCTAGCCAGGCACGTTCTCTTTTGCCCTAACTAGTCCAGCAGTTTGAATAAGATTTTTAATGGCCCTGTCTAAAGTAGTACGCCTCGACTCCTTTCTAAGACCATTTTTCTCTTGTTATTATGACCAGTAAAACTGATGTCATGAATTTGCTGGAGAGTGCTGGTTTCTCCCGGTCTAATCCATATTATGTTGTCCAGCAAGGGAAGGTAACAAGTATTTATGTTGTTAAATGTCCTTCCATCTTATTAGATATTATATATATCAAAAACTTTTTCGATCTATAGATTGCATCGCTTATGCTAATGAAAGATTCTGAGCAGTTGGAACTTCTCAAAGAGATTGGTGGTACACATGTTTATGAGGACAGACGTCAGAAGAGCTTGAAAATAATGCGAGAAACTAGTAGTTTCATTTTCCATGTTTTTAGGGGTTTTTCCATGTATCAAGTTGAGATGTTCATTCCTGTTAGCAGCCAACAGTAAAAAGCAGATTGATCTGGTTTCCAACTACTTGGAGGAAAGACTTAGGGAACTTGATGAAGGGAAAGAAGAGCAAATGAAGTACCAGCAGCTGGACAAACAAAGAAGGTCAACCGAATACAATATATTGGACCATGAACTAAATGAAGCAAGCAACGAGCTAGCTTCAGTAAGATTCTATCATAGTTAATTATCTTCCAAGTTATACAATGCACTACAAAAATGACCAAAAGCCTTGGAACTGAACTTGACAGCAAAATTAATCAACATTGACTTTTTAGACTGATTGCCTGACCATCACATTAAAAATTACTTCTCAGGTTGATTACCTATCTCTGGTGGTTTTCCACCATGATTGAAGAAAATAAGCTTTCAGGTGTAAGCTTCATGAACATTGGAGTATGGAAACCCCAAAGGTATGAATGTTTTGGTGATTGGATGATCATGGTATATTTATGTAGGTTGTTGCCTATGGTCACATACGATGGAAGTCTTCGCCAACCTTTTCTCTATTGAAGATCTCGATGATTGGTTGCCTCGACAACTCGGAACATTGGACTTGATGGAGTTGCGGTCGAGGAGATGGATCAAGGCTAAGGACATGCTAGATCCAAGCAAGTGTTGGCTTGGTTTAGATGTAGGCTTGAGTCCATAGGAAAAACCGGACTATCAAGAGGGTTCGAGTTGGTTCTCTTAGTGCACACTAGTGGTAGAGATCATTGGATGCAATATGAGGCTCTCAGAGGCTAGAATGGCAGAAGGGAAGCTCGAGGAATCAAGAAAAGTGAAGTTGGAAGCAAGGATCGAAGAGAAGATCAAGTTTCAGCTTATGCAGGGAAGATCGTACGGTACGGTCAAGGAGACCGTATGGTACGGTCTCTATTGGAGATCCGGACAGAGAAGGCAGAGTTTCTGGAAACAGGAGATGAAGAGACCGTACGGTACGGTGGTGGAGACCGTATGGTACGGTCTACTTTGAAGATCGACACAGAGAAGATGAAGTCTCTGGAAGTGAAGATGATGGAGACCGTACCATTGATGGTATGGTACGGTGCTATGACCGTATGGTACAGTATACAAAGGATGAAGTTACAGAAAGATGGAAGTTTCTGTTGGAAGGAAAGCAAAGGAGACCGTATGTTACGGTCATGGAGACCGTATGGTATGGTCTACATTGGATGAGATGGAACAGAGAAGAGAAGTCTCTGGACAGTGCTGGAATAGAGACCGTACCATACGGTGCTATGGAGACCGGACGGTACGGTGTATGGTACAGTCTACTGTTTTCCTGGGCACTTTTTGGCAAACGGCTAGTTTTGTGGAGGACGCCTATAAATAGCTGGTTGCCTACCCCTTTGAGGGTCTCTTGGCCAGTGGAACAGTTGAGGTTGCCTAGGAGAAGCCAAGAGCAAGAGAAGAGAGCACTTAGTGAGGATTTGGAGTGATCCAAGTGCAAGTGAGAGAGTAACAAGAGCATCCTTTGATCTCTAGGGCTAGTGTGTGCATAGAGAGTCATCTTGAGCTGTTACTCTTGGTCTTTGGCAAGGCCTAGACTGGTTAGGCGTCGGTGGTGAGCTTGCCAAGAAGTGTGGAAGCCGCCACAAGTTTGTACACGGTCTTTGTGCTTCCCGTGTGAAAGAAGCAACAAGAAGAGAGCGCCCTTTGGACCGCATCACGTGCGGATCCTTACCCTCGGAGGAGTATCCGGAGTTGCCGGGGGGACGTGCCCGCGTCTTCACTCGGAGGGTGAAGAATGCTCTAGAGGGGATCGCCATCGAGCGAAGGGAGGGGTCGAGACTCCGGCGGGAGTGACCCAATGTGGACTAGGGGGAGGCGCCATCCTCCCGATACCACTGGCTAAAAATCCATGAACAATCTCTATCTCATCTCTTTACTTACTAGCATTTACTTTTCCGCATCTATCTCTTGCTAGTAGAATTGACTGATAGGGTTGTTTGCTTTGCTCTTGGTAGAATTGCATGTGTAGAGCTGCTCTTAGCTAGTCTTGTTAGTGTGTACGCTTTGCTTGCTTCTTGTTATCACCTAGCAAACTAGTAGGATTGTTAAAGTACCTTGCCGGAGAAATTTACAAGAGCTATCGATTCACCCCCCCCCCCCTCTCGGTACTCCGTGATCCTTACAAGTGGTATCAGAGCCTTGTGCACAAAATAGGGCTTAACCGCCTTGAGTAAGGATGCCGGGAGGAAGCGGGCCACCCACGTTCGATAGGACCGACTATGCTTATTGGAAGGCACGTATGCAAGCCTACCTTGAAGCTATCGATCCCAACACGTGGCGTGTGACAAGTAAGGAGGTTGCGCTTGTGGATGACAAAGGGGAGGTCATTGAAAATCTCACTAAAGCTAATGCAAAAGCTAAAAATGCCTTGATTGAAGCGATCACGAAGGATGTCTTTGCTCGCATCAAGTCCGCGGGAACCGCTCATGAGATTTGGCAACAAATACAAGTTACTCATGAGGGGTCCGTGGATGTGAAAGAGGAAAGATATTATGTGCTCAAAGATAAGTATGATTCCTTTACTATGTCATCAAGTGAATCTATTAATGATGCCTATTCTTGTTTGAACTTGATTGTAGAGGACATCAACTCACTCGGTGTGAAGGAGAAGGTCGATGATGCCGGACTCGTGCGCAAGATCTTGAGGATCCTTCCAAGGGAGAAGTACGGCGCACTCATCACATGCCTCTTCAACACCTCACTCGAAGAGCTTACAACGCACAAGTTGATTGGGAAGATCACCGCCTTCGAGAGTTACCACCTCGACCTCAAGCCCGATGAGAAACCAACCAAGAACCTTGCTTTTCCGGTCGAGAGCTCAAGCAAGAAGAAGGGCAAGAAAGTATTTGTCCGTGAATCAAGTGAAGATGAGGTGGATGAAGATGAAGAAGACGATGAATTCTTGCAAATTCATCCCGATGAACTTGCACTCATCATGAGGAGAAGCAACTTCTTCAATCGGCGCTCCAAGAAAGACTCCGTGTGCTATAATTGTGGAGACAAGGGCCATTTTGCCAAGGAGTGCACGAAGCCCATCAAGAAGACCAAGAAGAAGCCACAAGACTCAAGCGATGATGAAGAAGAAGAGCCGAGGGTCAAGTACAAGAAGAAGAAGAAGTTTGTCAAGAAGGACAACCCCAAGGGCAAAGACAAGAAGAGATCATCACGCAAGGGTTTTGTTACTCAAGAGTGGATCACCGATGAAGACTCAAGTGAAGAAGATGATGAGAGTGATAATGTCTCTCGCAAGGGCAAGCAAGTGGCCGATATCGTGCTCATCGACATCACAAGCAATCTACCTCCACCTCCTATGTGCTTGATGGCAAGAGATTTTGATAGTGATGATGAGGAGGAGGATAGTGAGAGTGAAGATGAGGAAGAAGAAGAAGAATTTGGAGAGGAAGATAGGCCGACCTATAGAGAGCTCTTGAGTGCTCTTGATCTAGCCGGCAAGATAATGAAGAAGAAAGACAAGCTCATTGCAAGGCTAGAGAAAGAACATGACGTGGCCGTGTTTCGAGTTGAGCAACTTGAAGAAGAACTCAAAGATCTCACAATCTCTCACAAGATCATTGAAGATGATTACATGAAGCTCAATGAGAAGCATGAGGCACTTGAGGTTGCATATCAAGCTCTTGATCTTGAAAAGAGTAACACTCCCTCACCAAGCTCATCTCCTTCAAATTCCTCTTATATTACTTGTGATGAGCTAACCCCTCCTCGTGAGCTTGTTACTCTTGATGAGTCTATTTTGAAGGAATATAACAAGCTCAAGGAAGAGAGAGCCATGGTGATGGATGGATTTGAAAGGCTTGCTCGGGGAAGGACATTGCACAAGCAAATTCTTGGAAGAAATCTACTCAACAATGCCGAGCACAAAGGACCTGGTTCCTATCCCGCCACCATCAACATCGTCGGCAATGAAGACACCATTCCATCTTGGGTGATTCCTCTCATGGCGGATGACTACTATTGTGAGAAGTGTTGTCAAGATGGACACACTTACAAGAATTGCCCCACGGTGAGAAATTCCAAGACTCTGCCTAATGCTAACTTGTTCCATGAGAACACCCACTTCAAGCTTTTTAGGGACAAGAAGGGCAAGGTGAAAGCCAAGGCACTTGGAACACCGGACAAGAAGAGGAAGATCCGGAAGATATGGGTCCCCAAGTGCATCGTTGACCGTGAGCGGCCAATGAAGTACGAGTGGGTCCCCAAGACCGGGACCTAGATAGATGGTGGTGGTGGACCGAGTGCCAAGTTGAAGATTCATCAAGGTCCACCACAAGCATCGAATGCTTCAACGACATATCTACTCATCAAGGAGGTACCCTTGTATCATAGTAGAAGTAGTTTTCTTTTCTTGCATTTGTCTTGCATGGTAGCTAGGTGCTCCTTTGTGAACTAGTATTGTTGCATCCATGCATGTGTAAATAACTAAAAGAAAAGGAACATAAAAATTAGTTCGAGGTCTAACTTTCTCAAGATAGCCATGAACATGGGGGATGTTTGAGTTGGTGGCTCGTATGACTCAAGGCAAGGTTTGGTTCATGGTGATTAAGCTTGTGAGAGGTTCAAACTTGACCTTGAAGTAGATTTCCTTTATGCAATGTTTTTAAATTTGCTTGCATCTCACATGGCATATTTACTTTCACTTGCATTTGTATGATATGCTTGTTTCATGCATTGCATATAGGAAATCACAAAGGAGCCATCACACTATGTGGAAAGTGCTTCATGCTCCATATGATACCACATCCCATCAAAGTGTGATTAAAGGAAAGGATTGGAGCTTCATGCCCATTGAGCATTGCACAATGATCCTCGAGGTTAAATCTACTCGCACGGGTCATTGGCAATGGCTCATACATACCCCTCCTTTGGTTCTCTCTCTTTTGGCTCTTATTGGCTTGCATCTTATTTGGTTTTTCAAAAATTATTATATGCCTAAGTGCAGCCTATATTGGCTTATTTACAAAGGAGTGGTTGAGAGTTCCCTTTCTGGTCCATACATGGTGTTTATTTGGTTTTTATGTGAGATGTATGGACTTAGAAATAATTTCCTTGAAATCAGCTTTCTGTTAAATAGACCGTACCATACGATCTTAGGGACCGTACCATACGGTGTGCTTTTGCACAATTCCCTTCTGTTCCTGAGGCTGGAAGTAGACCGTACCATACAGACCGTACCATACGGTCTATATTGGAACCAGTCAGGGAAGAAAAGGAGACCGTACCATACGGTCCTGGAGATCGTACCGTACGATCTATATTGTTCATCAAACATCCAGATCATCTCTCAGCCGTTGATCTCGCCTTGGATCGATCTCGGCCGTTCATTTGAAATTAACCTAATCCTAACGGGAGTCGACGAGTTACTGTGCTTCTTCCAAATTACTGCCGCCGTTCTCACCGCGCCCGCGCCCGCGCTCCGCCTCCGTCTCCGCCTTCCCGTGCGCGCCTGCCCGTACGCCGACGAGCCGCCGCCGCCGCCGCGCAGCCACACCAGCTTCACCTCGCCTCTCCACGCCGCAGCTCCTCCGTGCCTCGCACCCCACGCTAACCCTAGCGCCGCGCCCGTGCTCGCCGCCGCGCTGCCCCGCGCCATTGCCGCCGACGAGCTCACCACTGCGAGTCCTCCTCCGACGTCTTCTTCTCGTGCGCCATCTTGAGCTGCTGCTCACACACGTGGAAGCGGAGCCCGAGCTCACCCTAGACCTCACCACCATCATCTTCTTCGTCCCTGGTGAGGCTCCGGCCAAATTTCTTTGAAATTTTGGTGATTCTCTTTGATTCATGTGATGCACAGTAGCTCGTGTCGATTTCTAGGGCAAATTGATTCAATTTCTATCCTTTCATAGATAAATTGCCTGATTGCTTTAGGTTTCCATCTATGTCTAGCATAATTCACATGGTTAATTGATTCATTGATGCTAATATGGTTGGAATGCCTCCTATGTGTCGTAATTGTTCCAAAGTTCACTCTTTTATTATGGCATATAGGCTCTAGTGTTAAAATTGAGCATAACTCCTTTGCTTGCTTATGACACTAGTGTTATCTCTCTTCAATTAGTGTTTCATGCTTGTATGTTGCTCATCCTATGCATGACACTAGTTGTTCATCCACATAATCGACAATGCCATTGTCGTACTTTGATTACTTTGTCGGCATTGTGTCCTTCACCTCTGCGCTAGGACCTCATCTAGATTTATGCGCTTTCCTATGGATTCTTGCTTGTAGATCATAGTAGGATTTTCTATATCTCATATACCCTGTCTTATTCCTATCGTCCAGTGGCAGTTGGACAGTGGGTCAGTGACAGTTGACAGCAGTTCAGTGTCAGTGGACGGATTTTGGGCCAAGCCCTTGATCCTATCTTGCAGCAGAGTCAGCTGGACGGGTTGGTGAGCCAAGCTCACTCGCCCTATCTTATCAGTGCCAGGGACAGCTAGCAGTGGTCAGTAGCTATGGCAGGTGACAAGGGGAAGAATAAGGCACCAGATCCACCTCCGAAGAGGAAGAAGACAGGTAACCGTGAGTGGGATGCAGCACTCAGAGCAGCGGAGGTTGACCTGCCAGCTGTTAGAGGTCCAGGACTCCGTATTGGGTCCTCTACTACAGAGGGACAGGGGGAGCAGCCACAGCCTCGCAGGTCAGGGAGGCAGAGGACACCAGTAGTGCCTCTTGGTACTGAGGGGCAGAGCTCGCAGCGTACTCCGGGCACTCGCAAGAGAGCTCCGTCGAGGACTGCGACACAGAGGTCACAGCAGCAGCAGGAGGAGGAGCCCAAAGTGACAGAGGCAGACAGGCAGAGGATGAGACAGCTCTATGGAGCTCTGGACAGGCATGCTACACTTCAGTCCATCCTCAGTGCTGATGTGCTGAAGCTGCCAGGTCCCACCCTCAAGAAGTTCAGGAGGGTGGCTGAGGAGACTTGGGTACCAGCTAGGAGAGACCCAGCTACTGGAGGTCGTTTCTGGACACTGCTGCAGCAGAGGATAGCTGATGGTCTCAGGAGGTGGATGCAAACCATGGGGGTTGACAGTGTGTTTATTTCACATCAGTACTGCACCACTCAGGCAGCTACCAGGGCAGCTGGCACTTCATTTGCTCGACACTTCTCTTTTGTTCCAGGACTTGAGGAGATCTTGACTCAGCCCATGAGGTTCTCTGACGACATAGTCATTGATATCTACTCCTCGCTGTGGATTGCCCCCGACCGCTCAGCTATATGGTTTATGTTCAGAGGGCAGCCCTACAGAGCTACCAGGGAGAACCTCGTCGAGGTGCTTGAGACAGTCCAGTATGAGACGAGAGTGTTTGAGCTGGCACACAGAGGATTGGATCCTCCCCGCAGACCTCTAGGGGGAGTGATTCCCAGTGATGAGGACATGAGCATCGCCTTCCCTCCTCCTTACCTTGAGAACTACAACAGGGATCCCACACGTTTGACTCACGAGGCTCGAGTACTGCGCAGTGTCTTGAGCAGGACTCTTGTTCCCAGGGGAGGATACAAGGACAAGTTTGCCGTACTTTCTCAGTGGATGGTGATGATGATTCTCAGGCACAGGACGTTTGACTTGGTAGACTTGATCCTTTGCCAGCTTGAGATATTATTGCTGAGAGAGTTGGAGCTCGGCGATTGGCCTTCGGACCTTTGATTTGCTATATCATCAAGAGGCTTGGCTTCATGACTCAGGAGGAGTACGATGCACTGCCCAGGGTTATCTCAGAGTATAACCCTCTCCCCAGCACTGACAGACGAGTGGTTGCTAGAGCAGCA
The DNA here is from genome assembly GCA_007726485.1 of Eragrostis curvula. Lineage (NCBI taxonomy): Eukaryota > Viridiplantae > Streptophyta > Magnoliopsida > Poales > Poaceae > Eragrostis > Eragrostis curvula. The sequence goes on from CM017440.1 coordinate 47,025,229, forward strand.
GCTGCATCTCAGGGGAGCTCCTCACAGGCAGCTGGTGAGATAGAGACTGATGCTCACCCCACTGACTCAGACATACCTATGGGAGAGCCCATTCTCAGCCAATCTTTGGGGGAGGAGGAGACACCAGGGTCGAGGACAGCACCATCAGCTTCAGTTACAGCCCCTGCATAGACAGATGCAACAGTCCTAGCACAGCTTGCAGAGATCAGGGCTGAGCTGGCAGAGCAGAGGGAGCAGAGAGCTAGAGACAGGAGGGTCATGGACAGCATGATGTTCACGCAGCAGAACCTTGCTTAGGGGTTCTCGATTCTCACTGCTGGATATGATGCCTTCACTCAGACTCTGAGGCACCTGCGGCAGGCTATACCTGGACTACCACCATTTCCCCCGATCACGCTGCCCACTGCTATTCCTCCACAGGCTGCAGTCTTTCAGCAGTACCAGCAGCAGATTTCTCAGATGGCACAGGCAGGATCATCCTCAGAGCCCCAGCAACTTTACAGTTCTCTACTCACGGCACCCTTCTCACCTCAGGGTCTACCTACAGCAGTGCCGTCGAGTTCCACTATGGCTGGTCTGGCAGGAGAGGCAGGACCCTCTCACCAGTTTGGGTACTCTCCAGGTTACTCGATGAGTCCCTCAGCACTGCTTGCGTCCACTGCTCCGAGCTTCACTCCTAGATCACAGGGCAGTCCGCTTGGATTCTCACCCTTGCCAGCACGCTCACTCTTCTTCGGTGAGGCAGCTACTTCACCTGCAGTGACCACAGCTCAGCAGACCACCTCAGCTCCTACTTCCAGTATGGTCCCTCCTCCAGTCACCACTGAGGCAGTCACCATCACTACAGAGAGTGGATCTGTTTCTCCTTCTCAGTCTCATACTCCCTCAGTGCACACATCTTCAGAGTCAGAGATTGGAGAGCGTGTCACCGAGCTCGAGCAGGTACTGTTCATACCTGAGTACGCTCTTGAGAGACAGATCATTCCACTTGATCGTCGACCACAGTCTCCAGGGATGCCCAGATCATGGACTTGGACAGCACCAGTAGCACCGTCTCAGCAGGATAGCACAGCAGCGACAGTGGCAGGTTCAGCTCCAGGGGGAGACAGTTCTTCAGTTCCAGAGGCCACTGCACCACCTCCAGTCTCCGATGCGTAGGATAGTATATCCGTCTCGATGATCTTTTTGGTACTTGGTGCCAAAGGGGGAGAGAATGTCCAGGGGGAGTTGGGAGTGTGTCCTGATCGAGAGAGATTGTTTCTAGGGGGAGCTCTTGGGTCTTTTGGATAGACACTTTATTTTGTGATTGTTCTGTATATTCTTTTGGATGTTCGTGGTTTTCGATGAGCTTGGATTTCTTTTGCCTGGCTTTAGCTCATCGAAAATGCACTTGGTTCCTCTTACATACATTGTTCCTGTATTATATATCTATCTGGTATTGTTATGCCTGTGATGTATGTGGTGGTTCTTAGTCTTGTGATGGTTTGTGGACTAACTTGCTTTTGCAGGAATCATTCTTTATCTTATCATCACAAGAGTCGTGGACATAGCTCTTTGCTCTCTACTTATATATCGCCCGTGTGCACTAACTCTAGTTTGCAGGTGATACCTTTTTGAGCTATGTCCCTCTCTTTACTATTCATCTTGATTTACTCCTTTTCTATTATATATCATGATGCATAGTTTCTTAGTGATCGAGTACTACGTCGCTCTTGCTCTTGCATTCATCCGTATCCTTTTTCACTTGAGCGGTCTAGTTATGTTCTTCCTTCTTACTCTATCATCTCGATCAATACCTACGCTTTCTTCTCATATCTTTTATGTATGTTGTCACCAATCACCAAAAAGGGGGAGATTGTAAGCTTTATGACCATTGGAGTATGGAAACCCCAAAGGTATGAATGTTTTGGTGATTGGATGATCATGGTATATGTGACTAACTCTTATGTAGGTTGTTGCCTATGGTCACATACGATGGAAGTCTTCGCCAACCTTTTCTCTATTGAAGATCTCGATGATTGGTTGCCTCGACAACTCGGAACATTGGACTTGATGGAGTCGTGTCGAGGAGATGGATCAAGGCTAAGGACATGCTAGATCCAAGCAAGTGTTGGCTTGGTTTAGATGTAGGCTTGAGTACATAGGAAAAACCGGACTATCAAGAGGGTTCGAGTTGGTTCTCTTAGTGCACACTAGTGGTAGAGATCATTGGATGCAATGTGAGGCTCTCAGAGGCTAGAATGGCAGAAGGGAAGCTCGAGGAATCAAGAAAAGTGAAGTTGGAAGCAAGGATCGAAGAGAAGATCAAGTTTCAGCTTATGCAGGGAAGATCGTACGGTACGGTCAAGGAGACCGTATGGTACGGTCTCCATTGGAGATCCGGACAGAGACGGCAGAGTTTCTGGAAGCAGGAGATGAAGAGACCGTACGGTACGGTGGTGGAGACCGTATGGTACGGTCTACTTTGAAGATCGACACAGAGAAGATGAAGTCTCTGGAAGTGAAGATGATGGAGACCGTACCATTGATCGTATGGTACAGTGCTATGACTGTATGGTACGGTCCACAAAGGATGAAGTTACAGAAAGATGGAAGTTTCTGTTGGAAGGAAAGCAAAGGAGACCGTATGGTACGGTCATGGAGACCGTATGGTACGGTCTACATTGGATGAGATGGAACAGAGAAGAGAAGTCTCTGGACAGTGCTGGAATAGAGACCGTACCATACGGTGCTATGGAGACCGTACGGTACGGTGCATGGTATGGTCTACTGTTTTCCTGGGCACTTTTTGGCAAACGACTAGTTTTGTGGAGGACGCCTATAAATAGCTGGTTGCCTACCCCTTTGAGGGTCTCTTGGCTAGTGGAACAGTTGAGGTTGCCTAGGAGAAGCCAAGAGCAAGAGAAGAGAGCACTTAGTGAGGATTTGGAGTGATCCAAGTGCAAGTGAGAGAGTAACAAGAGCATTCTTTGATCTCTAGGGCTAGTGTGTGCATAGAGAGTCATCTTGAGCTGTTACTCTTGGTCTATGGCAAGGCCTAGACCGGTTAGGCGTCGGTGGTGAGCTTGCCAAGAAGTGTGGAAGCCGCCGCAACAAGAAGAGAGCGCCCTTTGGACCGCATCACGTGCGGATCCTTACCCTCGGAGGAGTATCCGGAGTTGCCGGCGGGACGTGCCCGCGTCTTCACTCGGAGGGTGAAGAATGCTCTAGAGGGGATCGCCATCGAGCGAAGGGAGGGGTTGAGACTCCGGCGGGAGTGACCCAACGTGGACTAGGGGGAGGCGCCATCCTCCCGATACCACGGGCTAAAAATCCATGAGCAATCTCTATCTGATCTCTTTACTTACTAGCATTTACTTTTCCGCATCTATCTCTTGCTAGTAGAATTGATTGATAGGGTTGTTTGCTTTGCTCTTGGTAGAATTGCATGTGTAGGGCTGCTCTTAGCTAGTCTTGTTAGTGTGTACGCTTTGCTTGCTTCTTTTTATCACCTAGCAAACTAGTAGGATTGTTAAAGTACCTTGCCGGAGAAATTTACAAGAGCTACCGATTCACCCCCCCCCCTCGGTACTCCGTGATCCTTACATCAGGAAACCATATAATAAGCACTCAATATTCGGTTGGTGATATCTGGGTCATAGTAGTTTAAGTGTTATCTTTTACTTTTAATCAGAAGGATCCTAGATATTCCCATTAGTACCTGTGATTAACATCAAAGTGCAAACATTTAATTAGAAAGATTTTAGATGATGCCATAGCTATAATCCAAAATATCATCTTTTTCGTATTGTTGCTTGTACGCCATTTTTAGTTTGCTCTGTAAAGAATATCCTAGTAGCCATATAATCTAGGTCAATATCACCCTACGGTACTTCATGGAGTTCCATCTACTGTGAAAATGATTATATTTGAAGAATATTCTAGATAAGGTGTTCCAATATTCTGGTCTATTCTATTACGCCTATTCTACTCTCGTTTCATTCAATTTCCTTATTATTAGATTGATGACAAAAGAATAGAAAATTCTGAAAGAATCTCCAAAGCAGACAATGAAATGTTAGAATTACATGAGAAGATCAAGACTTCACATAAGGAAATAAAAAGATTGACTAAAAAAATAAATGACATCAACACCCAAAAGGAAGATGCTGAAAAGAGGCGTACCGAAGCACTGAAGATAATTTATCAGACTGAACTTGATTTGGGAGGTATAAAAGACATAATCTTGAGTGAGAAAAAGGCTAAGGTATGCCACGGTTCAGCCCTTTCATGTATTTTATAACATTATTCTGATGCTGCGCTTAAAATCCTCTACTGCATGCTAGGATGAAGCAGTTTGGAATTTACAAAAGGTGACAAAAGATATTGAAGAGTTTAAGGCTGAAATAGCTAAAGTTAGTGAGTCATACCAGTCCAAATTAAAGGAAGAGGAGAAGATATCAAAGAGGTAACTCTAATTTTTTGGAAAATTATATTTTATTGCGAGCGTTCCTTTTACACTTTGATTTTTGGGATCCAGCATAAGGGATCATGAGAAGCAGTATGTACACTGTACCGAAAGCAGGGAAGGGCAATCCAGTTTGCAAACAAAGTTGCCAGAGATATGTGGCTCCAAAATGAAATTCAAGGTCTTGAGACTTTACTTTCATCAAATAGAAAGCAGGTAGTGATTGGTTTCTTACGAGCAATCTGGAGCATTTTTTTGACATACATGAAAAAAAAATACCTACTGACAAATTATTCTAATCTTATGGCTGAAACCAGATCTTTAATTTATCAGCCAAAGAAACTTTATTTTCACACTTTATGGAATATATTATGACTCAGTACGTCTGTTACCTTTTTGCAACCATGCCAGGAATGTCTACTTCAAGAAGAAATTCGGACACTTACAGATGGAATGAATAATTTGATGGTCTACATTGATTCTCAGAAAGATGAATCTGGTAAGTTAGAGGCAACACTTACAAAAAATCACAAGAACTACAATGACCTGTGTAAGCAGAGAGATATGCTTCAGGAGAGAAGGAAGTACGTGACTAACCGTTGCTGGATAGAACATTTATTGCTTTGGAGTTTATACGCACTTAGAAGTAGTAAAATGTTGCAGATCATTATGGAAGGAGGAATCTGACGTGAAAGCTGAAATAGATGGGCTTATGGAAGATGTTGTGCAGGCACAGAAGAGCATGGATAGTGCAATGCCTGGAGTATGTAAAATGTTTTTTCTTACACTTTATTCAGTTTTATTCATATAGCTGAAGTATGGAAAATGTCCTTTCGTGCAATGCTTGAAACAAACCTTTTCAGTATCTTTAGGGTTTCCATCAAAATTCGATTTGGTGTATATATTCATAAACTCTAAAGCTCAAACTCCACACAACTTATTGCCAATCACGGTTTAGAATCATGAATAAAAAATATTTGTCTTAGTGTTTTTGTGCTTCGTTACTCTTTTTCTTATAAGATAAGTTCAGTTAATTATTTTTGTCTGCTCCTTGTCTAGAGCCTTATGGAGCTGTTATGGGCTGTCTGTAATGATATTTTGTCTCAACATTTCTGGTGAAGTTACTGCAAATTTTTACATAAAAAAAAGTTACTGCAATATTATCGCACTGTAATTTTGCTTATTATAGTTCTCCGTTTTTGTGGTTATTGGGGTGGCAAATATTCCATCTGTACCCTTGTCAAGTGGGATATTACCACACCAAGACGAGACCTGTTTTATACCATTGTTACCTTTACCATTGTTATTTTTTGTTTCCTGTCTCAGGATATCAGAAGAGGCCTGAATTCTCTTAGGAGTATCATCATGGACTATTGTATTACAGGTGTTTGTGGTCCTGTATTAGAATTGGTTGATTGCGACGAGATGTTTTTCACAGTTGTTGAGGTCACTGCTGCAAATAGGTCTTGAATTATACGTCCTATGCGTAAATACATACATCATATTGTTCTTTATTGTTCATTTTCTTTGTACACTAATCCATTGTTTTCTGGCATGAATAGCTTGTTCCATGTGGTTGTTGATAATGATGATACCGCAATGAAGATCATAAAAAAAATGACTCAAGAAGAAGGTGGAAGGGTGATATTTATACCACTGAACCGAGTGAAAGTTCCTGACATTAGTTACCCTAAAAGTTCTGATGTTGTCCCACTGTTGAAAAAACTGAAATATGATGCAAATCATCGTCTTGCTTTGGAACAGGTACTACACAATATTACATATATTGCATATTCTCCCGTCTAAATTGATGCTTAAATCACATTCCAACAGCATGCGACATGCTGAATGTACATCATTTGCTTGGAACACAAAAATTACTCTCCACGGAGCCATTGATACATTCTGAACATCACTTTAGCTGCACTTTTTCTGGCCCAAAGTTTAATGCACTAGCTAGTAAACTAAGACACCATGAAAACAGAAGGTGGGAACAATTGTTGCTGATTGCACTAATGGAGGAATATCCATGTGGGCTGAAAACAGTCAAAACAGTCAAGGAAATATGAAAAACCGATAGGAAAATTAACCCTGTGGACAAACCGTCGAGGAAAAGCTGTTAGGGATATGACGACAGGGGAAAAATAATTTGGTTGTTGGCTGGCCGTTGGAATGATTTCCCTGGCGGGCGGCACACAGGGAAAATACATTGAGGGAAATAGAAAATAAAAAGAAATGCACTTACTACCATTAACCGAATTATATTACATTAATATGTACATGTTTTATACAAGTAGCTCAGTCCAAACTGTACATACATGTGAACACTTGAGATTGGAGGGGACAAACGAGATGGTATGGGTAGATGTGGTGACCAGGTGTGGTTGGGGACTTGGGGGATTTTAGGGCTACCGACTAATTTCCCTGAGAGTTTTTACCAGAGTATTCTAGTTTCTGGTAGTGTAGCATGCTAAACCCTTGCATAAAGTGCAACAACCATATCCCAAGTCCCCAACCTAAGGCCTGTGGATATCACTTTTCTTTTGATCCTTTGGTGTTGGGGTACATGTGCAGCCAGCTGGTCCAAATAAGCCTCTCCTACTATATTTATGTCAAAAAAAGAACTGATCAAAATATATCCTTAGTTCTCCAATTAGGTATGGTTCATATGTCCTACAGCAGAAAACGTTTTGTTGGAAGGTAACCTTGATGCATGTGGTCCAAATTTTCATAGCCTCTTATCTTGATGCATGTGGTTCTTAGTCATATTGCCTTCTGTCAGTTGATTATCTCGGAACCCACAGCTAGAGTCCCAGGTTAATTGACAAAAAAAAAATGTCTTTTTTCTTTAGAGCTCAGATCGCATTGCCATGGGTATCTCGTCGAGTAAGGACTCATTGACTCAACATTCATGATTCGTTGTATTTATTAGGCATGTACATTTGTTATACTTTACTTGTCTAAGCCATGGGCGTCCTTTAGTCTGCCTATCCATGCAAATGTGAAAGTGCTTGTCTGCATATTCAATGGTCTTTCAGGTTATGAAGGGATGTTTTTAGTGTGGTCTATGGTTCTTCAAGAAAGATTTTTGTTGACCTCATTTTGCACCTATAGGTCCTGTTTCTAAAATATTAATCCAATGCATCACCATGAAACAAGCATCCTGGGACCTTTGTTCGTTGTTGTAAGTCATGGGAGATACCCTTGATCCCATGGAGGCAGTCAGCTAACTCTCTTGGATAAGTATCTTTAGAGTATGTTGACCTCATAAACGTACTCCTCTGGATTGAATCCAAACTGCTACTCATTGATGAACCATTGAGTGTCGCTAGAGGCTACAAAAATCATGATCACCCTAACACTGCAAAATGTTCCTGTGGTTCGCATTCGCTGAAGCATTCTGATTCTTCGAATTAAGAAGCTCTTAAACAATTATGATCACCCTCAAATTGCAAAATGTTCTTATGGTTTGCATTTATCAACCGATCGAGGTACTTGATGGCGAATGGCGATCGACGCAGCGAATGGATGGCCACATGAACCGCTGGTCCTGCACTGCGATCGATGGTGTCGACGAGGTGTATCCCCACACGCTCGACTTGATGGGCCATCTTCCACCACCCGATCCACACTGTGCCCAGCAACGGAAGCGTCGGGAGCAACGTGTTGGGCGATGAGCCTTTGCAATAAGACATCCTACTACCACTACTAGAAACACAAACTGATTCAACCTTGGTCATTTTGGGTTTAAAATAATAATGTTCAACGGTCCCTCCAGCAAATATCCTCAATTTCACAGCGTTAAGCAGCAGCACGGATGAAAAATCGGCTGGGTGTCTAGAGGCTAATTTTCTTTCCCTAAAAGTAATGTTCAAACCCATCAGAGTAGTGGTACCAACTCAACAATATTCTACGCCCTGGGTATACAGTTCATCAGAGAAATAAAATCATTATGTATGTACCTACGTACGTAGGTGTAGCCCACAACCCTTTTGTCTCCCCAGAATTAAATAATTCATTCTCAATAAAAAATTAAATAATGCATTCTCTTACATTCAAAAACTAAAATCAAGGCTGCTGCTCAATGTGATCACCTTCTGCCAAATCGCAACATAGTAGTATCTTACTTTTGTATATCATCATGAACAATTACCCAGGCCAACGTGTGTCCGTTTTTCTGTTTTGAAGGTGGAGGGGCGAAGAAATATTTTATGAGAGGATATCGTTGTGGACTGATTTGACTTCTTTAGCACCGCTGGAAGAAAAGGTGGAGAGGTGGACGAGGGAACACCCAGTGATATGGAATGTTGGAATTGGACCAACCGCTTCTTTTGTGCAGACCTTGATCCGACTTTTATTCGAACGCACCAAGGACCTATATTATGGGCCCTATGACCACATTATATGTGTGGGGCCCCAACCACAGCGGCAGCTGACATCAAGCATCGTGTAGCATTTGAGATCTTCATGGAAATATGAAAAATCCTCGAGTTATCACTTCCTTACGAAGAGCTGAAGCAACTTGCCGAAGAAGAGAGCTACTATGGATACGGCACAATCTCTCATAGCCTGATGCTCAAGGTATTCGGGTGGTGGTTCACAAAATATTTTGAACCATTCAAAGAGCCGGGCCTTGACTATGGCCGTGAAGAAAATTCGTCTCAACTACGAGACATGACTATAAAGGCACAGGGGAAGAGGTTTCTGCTGCTCCTAGAAAACCTGCATTTCCCCCTCTCACCAATCATCTTGGCTTTCCTCATGTGGAAACGCCCATCACTTGCCCAAAACCGGTGGCTAATCTCAACCACTTCCAAGGATGTCTACAACAGCACAAGACAGCTTCGGGAATTGGGTTTTCAGCTCAAAATCGATCTCTGCAAACCAAGTCCAGAATTGTACTATTCCCTTCCTTTTGATGATCTCCTTGAGCCAGATTGGGCTGTATTGACTAAAGAGGCCTTACGGGATGCAACCCGCTCCATCTACAATGCACTCCAGCAGCAAAGAGACAAAGAGTTTTGGCTACATGCAGCTCAGCACTGCTTGTATTATAGTATCTTGTACCACGATCCACTAGAAGGAGCAGCTAAACATGAGGAAAGCACCACCACCACCATAAGCTCTGATGAGCTGGTTCGCTGTTGGGTGGCTGAGGGCCTGCTCTCTTCAATAATAAGCCCATTTGACATACCATCTGGCACTGACAAGAAACAGAGCAACCATTATTGTAGGTCTGCATATGAAGTTGGAAGAATCATAATTCATGCCTTGCAAGAATACTCATTACTGCCAGCATATCCTGATCTGCTCCAACAAAGAGCCCTGCTGTATCGTCCTCACAGGATGTCGTCACTGGCCTGTCAAAGCTAGCAAAGGATGTTCCCCGACTCAAGAAAGTTCAACTTTCTGATGATGTCAAGAGCAACCGGCTGAGGTGGGTCTCATTTATGAATGATGATGGAAGGCATATAAGCTGGAATTGGAGAAAGGAGAGAAGTGCAGAATTTGTTCTAGGAGAAAGAACCATAAGCACACTTATTCTAAGAGGTTGCTCAGATATATCAGGCTTTCCTTTGGATAAAGTGTTGAACCACCGTCTCCGTGTTCTTGATCTGTCCTATACAATGATAGACACTCTTCCTCCTTGGCTTTCTCTTGTGCTGAATCTCCTCTTGCTCTCACTTAGAGGCTGCTCTATGCTCAACAAGCTATCTGCACCACCGCTTGATTCTTCTGACGGTGACAAAACTCCAGCTCTTGCTCATCTGGGAAACCTTCAAGTGCTTGATATGAATGGGGTTCCCTTGCTTGAGCTAACCCAACAAGATGGCAGCAACAAGAGCAATCTGCACTACCTTGATCTATCAGGTTCAAGAGTCATCACTCTTCCTTCTGAATTCTTCAGTGAAATGTCAAGTCTTCAGGAGCTCATTTTTGGCAATTGCTTAAATCTCAAAGAATTGCCTCCTTCCTTGGCTAAATTGACCAATTTGTTGATCCTTCATGTCGAGGGGACCGAGATTATCTGATTTTCGGATGAGATATTTAAAGAGCTACAAAGGTTGCATACACTCAAGATCATCAACAATAAGCTTTTCCTGTCTCTCCCAGTGTCACTGTCTAAAGCCAGTGGTCTCAAAGAGCTACATATTTATAATTGCATTAGCTTAAGGCTTCAGTTTCTGTTGGAACTATTACCGCAATACCTTGAAGATATTTATATAAAAGCATGGGAGGGTTTCAATGATATCGAAATCCATGGGCATCCTCACCTGGCAACCTTCTCACTCTCTAGGCCATGGATACGGTACTTGTCCTTGCGTGGGTGCAGGAATTTCAAAACTCTGAACTTGAGTGATGATGTTATGGCCTTGGAGGCTGTTGATCTGTCTGGAACAGCTATTGAGGAGGTTCCACACAACCTCCCAAATCAACCACAACTCAGGATGCTAATTCTTCTGAATGTCCCTTGTTTCAAGAGGTTTCCCTGGCATCAATTGGTCCGGTTTCCCAATGTGTTCTGTTTGGATCACACTGCTGATGATAATAATCACTTTCTAAAGATGTTTACGCAGCAGAAAATTTGTGCAGATGAAAAGTGCCATAGAGAGAAAACTACAAACACCGCTCAGGTGAAAATAAATGACTCTAGGATCTTTCATAGCTTCACTGTGGATGCTGCTAGAAATTTAGTCATGCATGGACAGTTTCTTCAGTCTTTCAATGTCCATATTGGTGTAAGAGGCAAGGAGCCATGGAACAAAGAAGTTGAGCTATGTACCAATATCAAGAAGCTCTCACCTTATCATGATGTCCATTTTTCTGAGGCAGCTAGCATTGTGTCCATGATGAAGCTTCGGCCAAGACAACGTCATGTAGAGATATCTGCAATGAATCGGTACCCACATGGCTTGAGGCAACTTCTTTCTGTTGCACAGTCTATAATCATCATAGATGATGCTTTTGTCAAGTGTTTTAATGACCTCAATTATGATTTCATATCACTAGAAGCATGCAAGCTACAACATTGCCATCAAATGATAGTAATATTGAGAATAACGTCAGGCAGCTCAGAGGATGTTGTGGGATCCCTAGAAATACTGCAGGCCTGCAATCTAGAGAACCTGATAAGATTTGTTGAGCGCCCCAGTGATCTGCCTTATTATGGGTTCGTTACTTTGAAGATACTAAAACACATTCACATTGAGAACTGCCCACGGTTGGAGGAAGTGTTCCCATGTAATTTATCATTACCTGCACTGGAGTCCCTGGTCATTCTCTTCTGCACCAACCTCAATATTCTATCAAAAGCCTAAATATCAGGTTGCACCTTCTCCACTCCCAAACATCCAAAGGATCTACCTCCAGGAGCTGCCACAATTGCGGCACATCCATGACGATGTCATGTTTTCATTTGAAACACCAAAGTGGGCGAATCTCTTTGTTCGAGGATGCCAATCCTTTCAGCGTCTCCCTCTCCTAAGGAAGGAATTTCTAAAGTCGAAGGTGAAGGTCAGTGGAGAGCGTGACTGGTTGGACAAGCTACAGTGGAGCCTCCCAGAGCAAAGCAACTACTACTTGCTGGTGCCGCCACTGGAGTTTGCTTCACGCAAGACAGGTATCGTCATCAAAACCTACCTTAGATGAGTTTCATTTCATACCCAGAGTTTGGATAAGCATCTATTACTGAGGTGCCCTCTCCACTCTGTTTATTCATGCGAGTGTTACTACCTGACAAGGATGCAGGAGAGTATCCTGCAATGTGTGCAAGTGTGTTCTGTTTTCTCATAATAATGTTGTGTCATGGGACATGCCGTGTTTGTGCTTGTTGTTCTGATGTTTGGGATTTCCTTGTTTAATTCTGAACTGGTGTGATTTCATAAAGAAGACATGTCATTTGTAATATGCACATCTGTATGAACTGGTGTTCTTTGAACGAATTAAAGACTTTGTAATTTGCAACAGTTAATGTACTCAGCTGTATTACATTCTGTCTTGTGAGCTCATAGCTCGACATTGAAATACCTGCTATTAGTATTTTCACAGCGGATGCTGATCATATGTTGGTTGAAAACATCTGTTGCATTCATGTAATTCCAGATGGCGCAGACTAAATGATAAGCCTATTTGTGTTTAACGATCGAGCTGAAGAAAGCCTACAAGCACCTTCCTTGTGGCCAGTGGACAGAGGAGCTTTCTTGACTCTGAATCTCGTCACCACAGGACAAGCCACTGTCTGCCGCTGAGAACGAGTTTAGGAGGCAGTGGCGTTCTCTTCAAAGTACCCTGCCACCTGTATGTATTATAAGAGCTGCAGCCGCCTCCTTCACCAGAAACGCTCGATCAATCAGTGGGGTTCGAATCCTCTGAATTGCTGTTGGTAATTCAGAGAAGGATTTCTCTGAATTAGTCTGTATCTAGGCCGTCCCTGTTCCGATCAAGGGCCATGGTGCCTTGCATTTTTTACTAGAAAATCGTACAGGCCCATCGCACAAAACTCTCCCGACGGACTTTCCTCGAGCGGATAGCCATCGAAGCCGATGGCCGGACCAAGCAATTGCAGCGAACCTGAAAGTCCCTTGATGTCGCCTAGAGGGGGGGGGGTGAATAGGCGATATACGAAATTAAGCAATTAAAACTGCAGCGGAAACTGAAACTGCCAAAACCGGAACTTCCGGTTTGTCAAACCGGAACTTCCGGTTTTCTCGGGTCAGAAAAACAGAAGTTCAGATCTTTCGATCCCCGGTTCCCTCTAGGTTGAAAGTAAACAACTAGGATATGTAAAAGAGCTCTAGCAACAGTATACACAGAGAATAAGAGCTCAACTACACAAGCAACCTAGTCAATCAAGATTTGCATATAAATGATAAGAACGTGTAAAGCAAATGCAAACCGAGTGAAGCACGCAAGGAGTTGTTTCCCGAAGTTCAGCAGCTTGCTCTCCAAGCTGCCTACGTCTCCGTTG